>OOFC01016326.1:0-16396 GCA_900323345.1 Pseudochromis fuscus
CTGGCGGCTGTGCGACCTGCGGAGCCGTCGGGTCTGTGGGTTCAACCTTTGCCTCCAGGTGTTTGGCCTCTTGCTCAAGCTGAAATCAGGAGGAAAAGAAAGAAGAGGTGGAGGTGATGAAGATGTGGTGCTGAGGACCACTGGATTGGTTTTCAGGACTGAGTTTTGTTCTGTACCTTGGCTTTCTTCTTCTCCTCTCTCATCTTCTTAATCTTTGCATCTGCCCGTCTCTTCATTCTCGCCTAAAGAATTAACAGCAGCAACAAAATTGATGAGATATGAACCATACAACAGATCAATATCACACTCAGTCCAGACTACACACCTTTCTCTTCATTTTCTTTTTGATTTTTGCTAATTTCTCCTTTTCCTCCTCAGTTAGAGCTTCTGTTAAAAAAAAGAAAAAGGGGAATCAACAATTAGCCACAGAACACATGACACATAAACTGGGACTATGTAATAACAAGCCAGACCAAACACCATCCTGATCCATGTAATTCCTCAACATCTACTCACCCTTGGCCTCGAGTCTCTTCAGTAGCTTGGCATCAACTTTGCTGAGGAGGTCGATCATCTTGGGTTTGGGAGGCCTGCCGGGCCGACGGGTCGGTCCTCCCTTCAGGCTACGCATCCTGCGAGGTTTCTCTTTGTCGGGGTTTGGGGGTCGACCGCGCCGACCAGTGATGGCCATGATCATAGAGGGAACCTCCTCATTAGCCAAGAGCATCCACTTCATACCCTGTAATATATTGTGCATGTAAATGTAGTTTATTGTCACTACGATGTCTTCTAAACATGTGGAATGATCTGCAGGCTTCACTATGAAAGGTTTTACTTTCTTCTTAATAGAAAGAAATGTAAAAATATACAGACCTCTGAAGTTTCTCTCTCTTCGTAGAAGTCTCCGACAGGCATGCGTGGGCTGAAACTGAAGTGCTCTCTGGTGACCACACTGTCTGTGTGTCTCTTCAAGTACTGGGTAAAGAAACCAGGAGGCGAGAGGACGCGCATGAGACATGACATAATGAATATAACATAATCTGTGACAGAGCATCATTAGAGAAGGGGAAACTCACCTTGACAATTTCTGGAAACTGCTTCATCCTCCTTCCACAGGGAGT
Organism: Pseudochromis fuscus; assembly: GCA_900323345.1. Classification (NCBI taxonomy): domain Eukaryota; kingdom Metazoa; phylum Chordata; class Actinopteri; family Pseudochromidae; genus Pseudochromis; species Pseudochromis fuscus. Next base: position 1,122 of record OOFC01016326.1, read on the forward strand.
GTAGTACCAGGTTTCACCCTTCATACGATTCTCCATTTTCTTCACCCGTATCTCCCTCCTCCACCTGCAGTGAAGACAGTTCATCATTAAGGATCAGTCACAGCTGGAGGGCAGAGGACAACACTGAAGATTTTCTACATTATTTTCAACAAATCACACAAAAACCTTCCCCACTTGTGTGTTAATCTGTCCCATCAATGCAATAAGTGTGATGAGAAGTCAGCTATGATGGGTTTATAGCAGTGTACTTGTGTGCTTTGTAAAAACACACTGACAGAAACATGACTAAAAGCAGCAGATATTAAAGTTAGTACAACAAACCCTGTTTAACCCTTTAATTCCTGAGTGTATCGTCAATGATACGTCTGCACATGTGTATTTGGATTACTGTAATTATGTCACGGTTTGCACAATCAGAAAAATCCCAATGTTTTCTGAGAGCTGAGATGTTGCACTTTACAGTGAATATGGTGTCATCACGGTAATGTCACTAGTGCCTCCCCCAGCAGCGGGTGAAGTAGCTGATTTACTATATACTACATGTTGTAAGAGTGTAGTAACAGTGACGATGAAGCAAGAATAGCAGAAAAACACAAACGGATTTTGAGTTTAGAGTTTTAGTGAACAGAAACACTGCAACTGCACACGAATGTTAGATTTTGCAGGTTAAATTTGAAAACAAAATAAGCATAACAAGTCCAGGTGGAAACTCGCAGGCTCTGGTGTTAAAGGGATGAAGGTGAAAGGAAAACTTACCCGTGCTGCAGCGGGAACTGAACCTGCGCCTCTGTAGCAACCCTTCGTCTGTTACATTCTCCTGTCACAAGAAAATCCAAACGAGTCTTAGCTTTAAACTCCTCAACTGTAGCACCGCGTAACAAAACGATGGGGAGCACCCCAAAGAACCTTCGTCATTACCTGCAGTGGAGCTGTCATCATCGTTTTCGTCTCCATCATCAGCAGTCGCTGCGGCATCTTTCTGTGTTTTCACCACGGTTCCTTCTTGGTTTTGTTTCTTGACTCTTCTCACCTTCTTGGGTTTCTCCACCGAGGTGTTGAGAGCTGAAGCGTTGGCCAGAACAGCTTCAATCGTGGCCGTTATTGGATCAACCTCTTCTGTGGGAGGCCCAGCCTCCGCAGATACATCAGATGCTTCTTTGATATCGACCTTGAGAGATTTCTTCCTCTTTCTGCCCTTAGCTGCCTCCTCCTTCGTGCCTCCCTCTTCTTCAGCCTTTATCTTTTCTGCTTTTGGGGTTCGAGCCCGGGGCTTGCGCTGGGACTCCTCAGGAGCTTGAAATAAAAGAGAAAAATGAGAGTTAAATGAAGTGTAATTATCTCTGAAAGTGGCATTTTGTTGGACTCGGACTGTTGAATACCTGGGGTTTTAATCCATATTGCCCTTGGAGCTCGAGGTTTGCGTGGTTTCCCTGGGGTTTTCAGCTGTCCTCCAGCAGCTGACTCAGTCTGATCACTTACTGGTTGCAGTGGGTGTACGGCAGGGCTCTCCGCTGGGGTACTGAAGGCGATGAAGTTCTCATCTCTCATCTTGAAACTCGGGGGCGTCATTGCGTCATTAGCAGTGGTCTTGATGTGTCCAGCTGAGTCTGGGGTATCGAGTCCTCGGGGCTCCCACTCTGCTTCAGGTGCTGATAAGGAACCAGGTTCACGTTTGTGAGCCAAATACAGAAATACAAATGAAGGATTTACAAAATACATGACTAATTTGTGATGCAAGAACAACTGCAGTAGATATCTGGTGACACTGAAATGATGCCCTAAGAAATGAGTTTAAATAATGCAACATTACAACTAACAGACAGTGCTTGTCAAACTATGCGATACTAGCTTAAAAAAAACAAACAAACAAATTCATAAATATACCTTGACAACCTGTCTGAGATGACACAAACGAGCGGGAGTTTGACACATCACTGGCGTCAGCAGGAGCCTCCTCAGTCTGAGAGGTGTTGTTTAGAGACGACTCCAACACGGATCCTCCAGTAATTTGGCAACTGCTCCTGGTCTCTTCAGTTTCTGAGGATTCCCCTTCCCTGGTGGAGTCGAATGTGTCATCTCTGGAGTCCTCCACAGAAAAGCTGCCGTCTCTAGTGGTGTCAAATGTAGTAGATGGTTCCTCTTCAGCATGGGAAGTGCTGTCAAACTGAGAAATGTCCTTTCTCAGGTGAGAGCTGCTGTCAAAGTGAGTGGAGTCATCCACACATGAGCTATCACTGTCTAAAACAGAGCTGACATCCATTCTAGCAGGGGTGCCACATGTTGCATTTCCATCGTACTGAGAGGCGGTACGTGAAGACTTATCGAAACTTTGTTCTACTCTTGTGCTGTTGAGCTGTGGGGACCTTCTGAGTGGAGTCTGCTCCACCGTGGAGTCTTCTGGCTCCAACATGACATTGCTTTGCATGCGGTGTTTTTCAGAATCTGTGAGTGTATTCTTAGACCTCTGTTCAGGAGCGACTGTGGTCTGTAAGGGCTTCCCAGGGAGATCAGTGGGGGATTTGTGAGATAGAAAATCAGATTTATGTGTTTCAGTCCCTTCTACCTCTGACAGCCTTAACGTGCCTGAATCAAGCTGAGGGAGGTGTTCGTCTGGTTTTCCATAGCCTTTATTATCCACCACTTTCCTGTCTTCACTGTGACCACGGTGCTCTGACTTGGGAGACGACTGCTTCAGCAGACGAGGAGGAGTGGTGTGACGGGGATACCGCTCAGAGTCAGAACTTTGGGCCCCTCCAGAAGTACCCATTGCAGGAGGCACAGACACCAAGGCGGGAGGGGTGGACGTGGGTGCAGTCCTGGAGGCTTGAGTGGTTAGAAGAGGTAGGGTAGACAGAGGTCGGACTGTAGGACTTTCGTGGGCTGCTCGGGAGGGTAAGTTAACACCCCCTGGTGGTGACGATGCTGTGGAAGCAGTGGAAAGACCGGAGTCAACAGCTGAAGGGGTGTATGTCCAACACCGGGACGTGGGAGCTGGTTCATCAGTTTTACAACCAACTGAAGACGTTTTTGAGACCGAGGCGAGAGATACAGATGTTGATAAAGTGGGGACAGGTGATGCTGAGGTCAAAGATCCAGATATTGATGACTGAGATGGAGACACACCGGGAGAGGAGGAATTTGCACCAACAGATAAAGTAGCAGACATCAATTTTGGGGGTCTAGGCCTTTCATGCTGTCCTTCAGGTGTCTCAGAGAAGTGCGCCGTCATCAAAGGTGGCTTGGACGCTTGAGAAGAGGCAGTTGTAGGGGGTCCAGAAGCTGTAGGAGGCAATGCTGACTTTGTCTGATGAACCACAGACTCTGATGAAGAAGAGACTGGAGGCCCTGAAGAAACTGCTGCAGGTCTTGACACACTCTCAGTCGCAGCAAGAGGTGTAGACAACTTTGAAGGTGATGCAGGCAGAGGGGAGGAAGAGGAGGAGGAGGAGAATGGTGCTGACAGATGCTTGGAGCCTGCAGGAGAAAGCTCAGTCACAGAAGAAGTGGGAGGCCTGAGGCCCTGTACCATGATGGGAGGTGAGGAAAGTCTGGGAGAAGCAGCTGGAGACGGAGCAAAAGACACACTGGGAGGTGTTGAGATCTGTGGTGGAGGAGATTCTGCATCAAGGGATGAAACTACAGGGGGGCCAGGCGCAGATGTAGGAGATGCAGAAAAAGCAGGAGATGCAGCAGAGACCCGAGGTGGTGTTGATGTCACTGATGCTGCTGCATTTGATGCAGAGAGCTGAGATGACCCAGAGGAGGGAGGCGGGTCTCTGACAGTGGGCGCTATTTCCACACGCTGAGCCGCTGGCTGATCAGAATGCTGACGATAATCACTCGGAGGCCCCACGTGAGCAGCAGGGGGTTTGGGTTGGCAAGTCTCGGGCTTGGGTAACCTCTGGGCAACAGGTGCCCTTTCACTGCCATTGTAGCTCGTGTCCACCTCCTTCACAGCTTCCCTCGTATGGCCTGAAAGAAAACAAAGGATAAGCTCAGTGGGAGGATGTTATGTCACTGTAAATACAGAAAAATAATGAAAAATGTTTAGGCGACCAAACAATTTCTGTGACAGTTCAGCACACAGTCAAACAGTGGCACCTGCTGGTTCACCTATGGCACCGTTTCACTACTAATGTCAGTGACACTGACTTCAATACAGACACTCGTGTTTAAAGACAACTGTCAATAGTTGATTTTATTTCTAAATTAATTTTTAAATTGCTTTGTCAAACATAATGAAAAGTGTCCACCAAAAACCCAAAGATACTCATTTCTCCTACTACGTAAATATATATACATTTACATACTCATTCATATATACAAAAAATTAAAGAAGCTGGAAACAGGAAATTAAAAACAACTAACAGCTTAATTCAGCTCTAATAACCACCACACACAGTCAACTTCTAAACCAAGAAAACATCTTTACAGATTTGAGTTGTTTTGCATTTCAAAAATATAACTTTATACACAAACTATATGAAACTGGAATGCAACCCGAGAAAGTCATGTTTTAGTAGAAGGATCTGCTACAACAGTCATGTCAAATATGACCAAATACAAAAAAAAAATCATGTGATGAGTATGACTCAAATGCGGGCATTAAAAAAAAAAAGGAAGAAATTGAGTTAGACGAGAACAATTTGACCTATGAGGAAATCAAAGGATATCTAAAATGAAGCACACTCAAAATGTAGAACTAACAGGCCTGAAAGCAACAGTAACTATCTTCTGTGTTAACTGGAGAAACACAAAAGACTGAGTCAAAAAGTCTAAAAACAAAACAAAAAGGTGTAAAAGTGTAAAGTGGTCACCTTGCATCGGAGACGACTTCCCCACATTGCTAGCGTGGGGGCTCCGCTCCCTGTTGTGGCTCTTGGGTGATCCACTATCCTGCACTGTTGATGGTGACATCATCGGTGCTGAGGACATCCCCACAGGGAGAGGGCTGCCGGTGTTCCCTCTGCCTAAGCTGTGGTGCTGCGGGCTGCCACGTGGAGGAGTGAAATTCTGGGCAGCTGGGGGCATCATCTGAGCCTGGCCTTGAGGCTGAGGCTGCTGTGGTGGCTGCTGCTGCTGCTGCTGCTGCTGCTGTTGGGATGATGGCAGGGACGGGCGCTGAGGCTGATGCTGGTAGTACGGCATCCCATTAGGCATCATGCCATAATGCTGTGGTTGCTGGTGCTGCTGGTGGTGATGGTGAGGGTGACGGTGGGAGTGGAGGTGCTGCTGCGATGGTTGATGCGGCGGCGGCGGCTGTAAGGACTGCTGCTGCTGGTGATGCTGTGATGGTGTAATCCCAGGATGCGCCTGACTCTGGTAGGTCCCGTACATGCTGTGGGAATTGTAAGTGATCTGCTGCGGGCCGGGGTTACTCCTGTTCCAGTACTGATTCCCACTGAGAGGCATGTTTGCCGGGCCTGCCACAGGGGGCTGGTGGGAACTTTCGATACCCCCGTTCAGTTGGTACTGTCCATGACCCTGGAAGTGGTGCTGTGACTGAGGCTGCACCATCCCAGGTGTAGGCTGCTTCTGGTGCATCCCATGCCCGGGAGAGGCACCCATGCCCGGACCATACTGAGGGTGCCCTCCCCACAAGTAGTCGTAGCCCATGCTGCTCTGGTGGTGGTTGCTCATGTGAGGGTAAGGAGCTGATGGCGGGTGGGAACCAGGCACACTGGACCCGAGTACAGTAGTGACGCCATTCACATTCAATTCGCCATTCATATCTGGGGATGCAAGAACAAGTTGTGTTTGTTGCCGTTATATTATCAAGGTTTGGTGAGGAGAGAAGGAGAAATGATGCTGGTGGAAGAGATAAAAAATACTCACTCTTCCCCTGCTGAGGAAAACTCATTGAGGACCCGTTAGTATAAAGAGAATCCCCTGAGGAGAGTTTCAGTCCTGAGTTTGCTGAGGAGTGGGTGCCATAGTTGAAATGATTATTTGAGTCCATCTGAAAAACAAAGAACAAAATAAATAAATAAATAAATAAATAGCTCAATGAATTTGATGTTAATCTGAAGTAAAACGCCTGCAAGTGGTGCAACGTATGAGCAGGACGTGCACCATCGTCTGACTCACACCATTTTTTCCTAAATTAATTTTAAATTTAATTCATTTTTATGCAGTTCTGAAGACAAGCGACGTAATGCGTGCAGTCTCCTCCATGAAATGTCTCTCCTCGGTGCTTGTTGGCATCTGCAGCCTGTGACAGCACCATTTCCTTCCAACAGCAACCGTCAAAATGTCGCAGCCAGCAGCAGCAGCAGCAGATGCCAGGCCCCAGCGAGTGTAATGGACAAGCGGAATATTACGATAGGAGCTCATCATTACCGCTGATGAGCCACACAGCCTCCTCCTCCTTCTCAATGTACCCGACGATAAACGGCCCACCGGGCACACACAGTACCAGCACACCGGCGGCCTGGGCCGTCTAACAATGGAGGGATTACGTACACTCCCGAGGCCCGAAGGACTGTTTACAGCCTCTCGGTGTTTAGCTAAAACAAAAGTAACCCCCCTCCAGGATACTTGATTTCCTAATTCAACCAGGCCGGAGCAATACGCCGCGTTCGCTAGCTTAGTCGCGCTAGCTAGCTGTTCTCTCTCTCTCAAACGAACAATTCACTTTAAAGCTAACAACCGACACTCGTACCGTTAGCTACAACTTCAATTCACCAAGACTTCCAACATCGTATAAAAACACCCCCATCCACCCCCCGAGGTCCACTCCCAAGGTTATTTAGCTATATCATCACAATAGAATCTAGCTAGCTAAAACACACACGCTAGCTAGCTTGCTATACAGCTAGCTAAAGAAGTACTTAGATGTTAGCTGGGAGCCAGGTAGCAGGTACCACGCTGGTGAGGATCCATGATGAAGCCCATCAGTGAAAATAAGAAATATCCACCGGTGTGTGTGTGTTCTGATGGTGGCTAAGTCCCTCATCGGAGGCGTGCTCCCCCTTTTGTTCCCCGGCTAACGTTAGCTAGCAGCCGGATGAAGTTACATTGTTTACGCTGCACGCGCACAGCCTATTTTTCTCCTTGTAGAGCATCTTCCTCCCACACCGACACCACCATCATCAAAAGTTTCATCATATTTCAATTAAAGCTCTCCAACCTTTCGGTGCGGGGAGTCCGGAGGCGCACAGGTGCCCCCCCACCCCCACGTGAAGCCTTCGTCTGGTGTGGATGTGCGCGTGGAGATGGCACGGAGATAAATAATAAACAACTAGTCACTAACCTTTGGGTTTTAAATTAGCAAACATGGCTGGTGTGGTCCAGTGCAGCCATGATCACAGAACAGAGAACAGTGCTGGTAAATACACCAACAATCAGCACAACACGCATCCGGTCACAATTACTCACAATAAAAATAACACAACAATAATAACAATTAAAGGCCGTAAACTATTGTTGTTATTTTGTTTCTACAGCTTTTACACGTAGAATGATCGTACTAATAATATCAAAAGTAGTTTATTATGAAGGATAAATGCTCCATGAAAGTTTTTATGAATATTATTGGATTGTTATTACTTTGTGATGTCTTCAAATACGAGCAGAATAAAGTTTTTATAATATACAGGAAGACATGTTGGGTTGTTTTAACCGAGAATTGGGTCAATAATAGAATAAGTACATCGTGGGTTAATTCAACCCAGTAAGATGGAATGTTTTTACCGTGTATTTAATAGTTTTTACTCAGTATTTTTTTTTATTTTTACCCAAGATTTTATTAAGGTGACCTAGAATTTATTTTTTACTCACTATTTAATTGTTTTCTCCCATTGTTTTGTTGTGCTTATCTAAAAAAAAAAAAACAGCAACAAAATGTTGGTAAAAATCACAAAATGTTAGATAAAAACAACCCATATTACTGGGTTAAATTAACCCAGCATGCAGTTAGTCTAATATTGACTTAGTCCTGGCTTAAAACAACCCAACATTTTTAGTGTGTATGGTTGCGAGGTTTACTTTCCAAAATAATGACAATAATGATAATAATAAACTTTATTAATATTTTGATTGTAACAATGATAATGCCTTTACGGACGCATTTGCTATCACAAGTGAAAGAATGACTAAAAAAGAAGTTAAAGTAATAAAAGTTGTATAAAATTCATTATGACGGAAGAAGAGAATGCCCAAAAAGGTTTTTATAATACATTACTATTTCATTTTCGTGGTATTGGAGTAAGGTTTATAAATGAATAATAATAATAATAATAACAATAATAATAATAATAATAATAATAATAATAATAATAATAATAATAATAACAATAACAATAATAATAATAATAATAATAATAATAAGTACGGTGATTACTCGGTAATCTGTAGTTTTATTTTACTGTACCAGGCTGAACACAGGAACCTAATGCTGTAGATTACCGTCACCTTCTCGTAAATGACAGTGAGGAAATCAGGCCTGAAGAGGAACTATGCAAATGTTCTGGGCCGTGGAGACTGCAGCTCTCTGGGTCCTAGCGCCGACCACGACGGATGGAAGTTACAGTAGTACATTGCGTACTCAAGTACAAATACTCTACTTGCAGGGAGATTACTCCGATTAAATACAACAAAATAAACAAAAATTCTCTATGGGGCTCTCCAGCACTGTTTCCTCACACAAACACAGGGTCAAATGGCAGAATATTGAAAATATAATAGGTAAAATACACTTAGTGGCCATTTTATTAGTACTCAAAGCTGTGTAGTTCAACACAGCTGGACTGCAACACATTTTTAAGATGCGCGTTTTCCTTAAATAAGAACACTAAATTCATAATGTGAGATGATGATGTAAGTTTTTGCTCATTTCATAACTTGCACATTGGGATACTTGTTAATTATTTTTCTTATTGTTTATAGTATTTTTTACTCATTTAAATTTTTACTATACATATTCTATATTTCATGTATTTCTACTTGCTTTGTGCCTTTAATGTTGGGTGTCTGTGGGATTGTCAGCATTTTTGTTGTTGCTGCTGTCCTAACAAAATAATTTCCTGCGGAGGTTCAATAAAATATCTACCTAAATAGAAACACCCAACACTACAGCTCCTTCAACTATTTTTTCTCAACAGTTGGATTTTAAGAAAGGACAAAATAAACAAAGAATTACAGTAAAAAAATGCACAAGTTATCATCAGTAAGAGTCACAACTTCCTCCCACAAACCCCATTAAGTGTTCTGGGAAAAGGCTCCTCATGATATTTAGAGTAAAAACTCACCAACCCCTCATCCAACAAAAGAAAACCACACATTTAGACTGATTCTTAAACAGTTTATTAGAAAGATGTAGACAATAAAAAAAGAAGTTCCACTGTAATTGAACATTACTTGTCTCCCCTTACATTGTTACTGACAGTGCAAATATAATTTGGTCATCACACGTCGCCGTATCCTTCCAACACCCCCGCTGAACGAGGCAGGATCTATTCTAGATGAACAAACAGAAAGAACTCGGAGGAGAGCAACAAACCACACAAAGCCGAGGCCCGACCGAGCTTCAAGCCTCTTTCGAAATGTTTCACCTTGTTTCTGCGAGTCTAACATGAGTGTGCATGTTAGGTGGGTATGAAGAGAGAACCGTTAAGATACCAAACATGGAATTTGAAGTACAGTAGGTGATCACTGGGAAGATGCAATGAGATTCAGATTGTTCCAATTTTCTTTAACATTAAACAAGAAGTAAAGGGAAACATGTAAGCTGGAAGGTTAAGCTACTGAAACAAATACTGGCTTTCCTGGATAGTCTAATTCACAGCACATGGAAGGAGCTTTAGAGGAACCCAATCGGTAAATGCATCTAATTCTTCTCTTCAAATCATGAGATAAACTACACTGGTCGACTAACTTAAAACCACAACATTCGGGCCTAATTGTCTTTATACCACAATTGAGTTGAAAACAAATTGTAACTCTCTTAACACGTATTGCTCAGTTGAGGACAACTATACAGTTTTTCCAACAAATAAAAAGGTGTGCTTAGTTGTAATATTTAACAGTAAAACAAGATATACCCAAAAGGTGCAGTACAGCGAATGGAAGTGGAGATAGCTGCTCTGTACAATACCATGCATATCAACCTTCAGTGGACTGATTGGTCAAGATTTTGGAGCTGAGGCTATGGATTTAAATATGGCTACTGACTCATATGTACAGTTGTTTGTCACTGCCTTCAATTTCAAGATATACATTTGTTAAGATTCCTCTTGCCTTCTGTTCTTCCATTTCATTTTCCAGAGTCTTACAGTCGCTACTCCAAATCTGGCATTTCTGAAAGCAGAGCGAAACAATTTATTTAAATTCTCCAAAGAAAATAATGATTCATACATGCTTAATAAACCTCATGAACACTTACTCTCATCATCACTATCTGCAGAGTCATCCTGTGAAAACAAAGGAAAAGAAATAATCGATTAAAATTCGAGCTCAGTTTAAATTGTGAGTGCGAGCTAAAGGAAAATAGATTCTTACATCATCTACACCATCAGGTAGGTCATCATCACCTCCCATGTTGTTCATCATCTGTAACGTGGAGAAAGAAACTGTTAACGTCACAACATCCAGTTTTCAGCCAGTGACAGGGAGGAGCTGTGGAGGGAGTGGAGGCCCAGGAGGCAGCAGTGGTGAGTTTTACATCATGTTTGGAGGATTCTGTGATTTATTCTGAAAGGCAAAGAGACTCCGTCCTGTGTTTGTCGGTTATATTTCAGTTTAGGATCGAGGTGTGGTTTTCTATTGCCCCCTCCCATCTCCTAGACCACACACACACACACACACACACACACACACACTGAAGCAGCTACAGGTAGAATTACAAAGCAGGTGGGTGGGGCACTCAACTGATGAATTTTTTCAAACTATTAGACCATATGAAAAAATAATCTACTATCAGTGATGCTGTTATTCTTGGACGAGACTACCATAAACCAGGATACTGCTGATCGTGGTCATCTGTTTATCAACTTAAAAGCACAAAACCAAGATTATTTTATTGTATCTGAGGCACAGGGGCCACACACGGGCCGATTTTATCTGAAGTGGACTGGACCAGTACAATAACAGCATAATAACTTCAGATTTTCCCCTGTGTTTTAGTGCAAAGAAGAATAAGTTGCATTAAATGAATGATCCTTTTGTAAAACCTAAAATTTCTTAAGCAATTTCAACAACATCATGCCTCAGTTTATCATTTACACCTGAGCATTACAACTTACAGATCACAGTGGATCTACAAAAGGAACAAAGTTTATCTAGAGCTGGAAAATATAGTCAAAGTCAGCTTTATTGTAGTATTTGTATTTATATATATCAGTATAGTATTTGACTTTGACTAAAACAACTTGTCAAGATCTACAGATTATTTTAAAATTACATATATTTCCACATCTGTGAAGTAATCCTGACCACACCATGTAAACTAAAGTGGAAACTTAAGTTATCCCTCTGCCTTGTAAATTTATGTTCTGTTATTTTCACACTTTACAAATTCATCCTGCAGGCCTGACTGAACCCTCTATTGGGCCAGTTTTGGCCCACGGGACCAATGTTTGACACCCCTGATATGAGGTAATGTGCAGTTGTGTTGCCAGGATTGTGCTCCATAATTTCTTCTTTAAATCATACATTTCACTAAATAGGCTGTTTTTTTCCCTGAGGTCAACTGAAGACTTAAGCTTTAATTTTGGGGGAGAAAAAGGTTTAAACCAGTCGTCTCAAAGTAATAATGAATGACTGAATAATCTACAGGCTTACATCTGAGAATTGATCGAAGTTGCCCATGTCCTCATCGGAGTCGTCCTCCCAGTCTTTCCAGTTGTTGAAGTCGACACTGAGCCAACTCAGCTGTAGAAAAAGAAAGCAGCATTTTCCTCATTGTAGTAATCTAATGCAATAACTGACTTATATTTACCACCAGCATTTCAAATTCAAGGTAAAACATGTTTGTTTGTTTGTGTGTGTGTGTGTGTGTGTGTGTGTGTGTGTGTGACACTGACCTTAGCCTTCTCTTTCGTTAGCCTCGGCCATGCTTTCCCTGGCTGGGCTTTTCGTAGATAGCACAACACCGAGCGATCTGTGCGTTTATGTTTGGACTCCTGAAAACACAACAACACAGCAACGTGTGATCACTCTTTGAACAACGCAACCAGAAATGTTCCACAGCCATATTAACCAATCACACAGATGAGCAGTACAACTTACGTTTTCGTCAATAGCTTCAAAAAGGTCTATTTCATTCTCATGTTTGATATTGTCGGTTCCTCCAAGACAGCTGAGGGAATAAAGAAATACATTGTAAGAGTGAAACAACTGAAACTTGTGATCATATATATCCTATTGTGTTAACATGAAGAACACGTACCTGAACCCACACTTTGTTTTATCAAAATTGATTTTAACATCTTTGCTGTCCGCAACACAGAACTCTATAAAAACACAGTCCCTCCTATCGTACCACTTGGCAGTTGCTGGATGCCTGTAAAGAAACAGAGGACATTAAGACATCATAACTCATGAGGACCAATCATAGTTCAGCTCTTGGTACTTTTAAACAGAATAAATGACCAGCAAAGCTCACTGGAGTCACAATTAGCATGAAAAGTAGGTAATACAAGTCTCGGTGCTGGTGACAGGTGGGTGAGACGTTAGGTACGACAGCTTATGTATCAGGTTGCTGCTCAGCATCGAGTTACAATGACATCAAGACAAGTGAAACATCTGTGGATACTACAGCAAGAGTCACATTTACAAGATTAAAATTATAATCATTTTAACTTGAAAACCTTTTAGGTCCAGGGAGAGAATAATACAACAGGTTTACCATTAAATAATTATGCTTGGACTTGGTGTGACCTAAGCTCATAGATCATGTACCTTCACAGATCACACCATCAGCTTTTACTCACTCCAAATGATGGTTACAACCTCACCATTAACTGCAGTAGAAGCCATACACATACATGTCAGCTCACTTAAAACAAGCTACAAGCATGTTTAGCATGATTCTCTTCTTGGTAGAAGACTGGTGCACCGGTTAAGTATGAACAGTCTTTATAAGAGCTGCTGCATAAACTGACTGTCTCCTTCAGTCTATGAGGGAGTGGAAACACAGACTGTTTATAGAAAAGCACAAAGTAAGTGTGATGTCACCCTTTGGTTTGTGGACTTCTGTTTTGAAGCCAAGAGTTTGGTATTTGAAAGTCACCATGTCGGATGTCTGGAGTCAGAAATGACCATATTTGACGTAAAGAGTGAGGAGGCGGGTCTGACCCTTGAACTTGAGATCACTATGTATCAATGTGTATGAGACTGAACTTCAGAGCTGCTCTCATTGGCGATCAGAGCTGTCAGTCAAACTAACCACACCCCTAAATATTCTTCTTCTCCTAGCCTAATATCTATTTAATGAAATGATTGTCAGATGGACTACCAGATCACTGAGAACAAGAATTAACTTTATCTAATGACATCAGAATGACATGTGAAGAAAAAATTGAAAATTACATTACAAAATAAAAAGAAAATACCCCAGTCATAATGGGAGTGAGGGACAAGAAAATAAATAACTAAATATAAATGTGAAATTATCTACATCTGGAATATTGAACAGTATTGGCTTAAGATAAAATAAGCTAATCCTTAATTTTTCCCACAACAAGGACATTTACAAAACTAAATGGTGGAAAGATTGTCTATAATATTTTAAAAAAAAGATTTAAAAAATAACAACACGATATAAACATAACGTAAGCCGAGTTATAATATATAAAAGAAGGGTAGCGGCATCGAGGTAACGGTGTCATTATCCAAATCCTCTTAGAAACCATCAATGCAGTGTATGGAAAGCTAGTGAAATACGAATGTCTCCCACTCATCCCACGATAGTATAAGGTCTGGTTTATTTTCCCACATCCACAGATTCCCACTAAAAACCTGAAACCCGGAGTTCTGACACAAATCGGATGCTAATCTAACGACAGCCCCCAGTGAGCTGTGATCTGGTAGCCGAGCTACTATAGCCATGCGGTGCACCTGACCCACGCTACAGCTTCAAGTATCCCACTTCACAGCTAACACGGGACAACGGAGTCTGCTTTAACACGCGTGGCGGCACACTGTGGCCTTCTCCCGGGTCTAAAAGGCAGCGAGCTGCACGGTTCACTGAGGTAAAGGCCAAACTCCCGCCTTTAAGAAGCATGTTACCGCACAGCTAACGTTAGCTAGCTAGCAAGTAGTGAACAACTAGCTAGTCCTGAACAACTAGTACTGAGCAGCTAACTAGTACTGAGCAGCTAGTTAGTATTGAACAGCTATTAAGCACTGAGAGATTGGCGAGTGCTGAACAACTAGTACTGAACAGCTAGTTAGTATTGAGCGGCTAGCTAGCAGAGTAACTAGCTAGCTACCATTAGCCGTGTGGTCCGTTAGCTAGCCGTGCGGGCTGTACTCCCGCACGTTGCCTCCTCTGTTAACTCTCCGCAACTTACATGTCTCTGCGTGAAGTGAGCGTCTGTACCGCAGCTTAAACACCCTGAAGAACAAGAAGAAGAATGGTGATGCCTGTAAACAAAGAGGGGACCGCTGTCCACACACAGCCGCTGCAGACTTCTCTTGGCTGTGGACTCTGCTCCGGATCTGGTTGCGTATCCCGAGCTGAGAATCGCGGGACTGACGCAGCCGGAGACGTTTCTAGAGCTTTCAGCCCGTCTCAGCCCAGCTGCGGGTGATCGGGTGATGTGAGGAGGCAGAGCTCTCTCAGTCCAGGCTGCCAGGGTAGAATGTGGTTAACTGGAAGATGGTCATCTCCAACAAGCACAACCAGCCCCTGGACCAGTTAGAAACTCATTTATTATCATATACTCGTTTATAAGATGGTGTGTGCAATTAGAAAAAAACACGTAATTTGTATCTAAAGAAAACACACTGATCAGTTTGTTTAGCTTTATTTTTTTATTGACCAAAACAAACAACCTGTGTGTTTATGTTTTGTTGGTCTGTGCAGTAATTGTTACGTCTTGGTAAATTGTTTATCCAGGTGCTACTTTTTGACTTGTTTACAGTTTATGTGCTCTCATTTTTATATATTTAAATAGTTTTTATTTTAACTAGACTTACTTGTTTCTAATATTATTTAATTTTTATTTTAACTTACTTGTTTATATGATCTTTTTTTAAAAAAATATTTTACCTTGATTTACTTACCTTATGTGATATTGTGTTATTTTTATCTTTTTTAAAAATATATATTTAGA
>OOFC01016327.1:4393-29509 GCA_900323345.1 Pseudochromis fuscus
ATAGGGGGTGTGGCTGACTTCAGGGTCTGCATCCTTCGAAGGACGCATTCGAAGGCCGGTTACGTCACAACGCTGCGCGAAGGCTGTCCCAATTCGAAGGCTGGGTAGGATGCGTCCTCCAAATGTGTCCTTCTTTTCCCCGTTTTTGAAGGACGCATCGCTACTATCCTTCGCAGCCTTCCATAGCCCAAGATATCCCAAGATGCTTTGCGCGCCGCTGCTCAATCCCGAAAATTCGAAAGAAATGGCGGCAAGCGGAGAGACGGAGCTAAGTGTTCAATGTAAGTACTTGGTTTTTAACTCTTGAACATCTAACGCCAGATGTGTTGAACTTCAATATATCCTTAGATGTCATTACAACATTAAAAAGTTATGTTAAAATACTTGACGTTAGTAACAGCGAATGCTAGCATGTACCCACTGGAGTGTGGAGCCAGACGGTAAATTAGCCCCGGTCCGCTGCCCACAGAGCAGGGCTGTGCTGCCCGCTGCGCTCCATGCCAGTTTCACCCTTTGGAAAAAAATTCTTCAAAGCCTTCACTTTCAAATGTTAGATGTTAAAGATTGGTTTATATATTAATGTGACTGTGGAAATGTTACAGACTGTTAATACTTGATATTACGTATATAAATGGACTGAGAGTACCACATTTAGATGAGGTTGTGAGCCCAGCGTTATTTCCAGACTGTTAAGTCTACTCAAAAGTTTGCAATTAATACAGAGCTTGAGGAGTGTTATAATTTTTATTGTTATTGCTAATTGACTATATGAGAATCCATGTGCCTGTTGATATGACAAATTGTGCTTTACATTTCATTTTGTTTTCGGGAGCAAGGAGCAAACTGAAAAGTTCATCCAGCTCCGATGTGAGTTGGATGAACTTTTCACTGGGGCCAAAAACTCTGCGGCTGTTGGGTGGAGGTAAGTCGATAATTTGTTTTACACATATAAATAAATACATACATACATATGTACATATGTCACTGTTTTTGGGTTTGTTTGGGTTTATGTTAATCCTGGAAGAGATGGGCCTGGAGAAGCAGGTTTCGCCCCAACAGGCCAAAAAAAAAAAAAAAAAAAAAAAAAAAAAAAAAAAAAAAAAAAAAAAAAAGTACAAATGTCACTGGCAGCAATGAAGACAGAACTACAGCCGTCCTCTGTGTGGCAGTCCACACTGTGGTGAGTTTACTGCGCTGACAGACAGATGTAAAAGTCAGCTTGCAATGGCCTGTGGGTCCAAAAGAGTGAGGGAGGAGAAATACAAGAGAAAGAGTGATTGACAGAGGGAGAAAAAAGAAGCGATGGAAAGAGAGAAAGAGTGAGGAAAAAAGAAACTGGGACAGAACAGAAAAGAAAAATAGAAACTAAACAGTGTGGAGATGACACATTCAGCATTCAGAGATCTCTGTCCAAAGAAACACAGTAGCAAGCTTGATAGTCTTTGTGTTGTTTATATAAAGCTGCATATTTCCCTTTCTTTCTTTCTTGTACAGTAAAGAGAGTAGGGTTACAACAGTATAGACAGAACTATGTGAGAAATAAAGCCAAGGCTGGACAGAAAAACATGAAGGGAGAGCATCATATTTTATAGAAAACCATGTACTGCCAATGGCTGATTGAAGTCTGACTTTTTGCCATTGGCAGACACGCTGTATTTTCCCAGGTGGATGTTCACTGCAGCCACCTTCAGCTGTTGTTTGGTGCAAGGTTTCTCTGCCCTTTATCTGGTCTTCAGTAGGTGAAATGC
This sequence comes from Pseudochromis fuscus, assembly GCA_900323345.1. NCBI lineage: Eukaryota > Metazoa > Chordata > Actinopteri > Pseudochromidae > Pseudochromis > Pseudochromis fuscus. The sequence continues at coordinate 6,142 of OOFC01016327.1, forward strand.
ATTCTTGGATTTGACTCACATTTCCATATATTTCCTGCCTTCACCTTGAAAAAGTGTTTGGTCACTTCATCATATTCAGTCAGTGTTGTGCTGAATGATGAAGTCATAGTCACACAGGTATCACCATCATTTTGAAAGAGATGGCTGTTGACGTCTCTTTCTAGCATTTTGATGAAACTTGAATAGTTTTATTTTTCTGTATAGCTTTGTTGCAGACCTGCTAACGGTCCTTTCTGTTTTTATAAACTCTCCAGGAGTTTTCATCTTGCAGTGCACTCATGTAGTCTACTGTCGATTGTTACCAAGGAAACATGTTCACCTCCGTTTATATGCTTGTTTGAGCTGCATCACCATCTTGCTTGCGTGCACGCTTGCCTCTTTATTTCTCATATTAACAGACAGCTCTACCTCAATTTAAACCGTAATGCATAACTCTCAACTGAATTGAAACAACACACACTGCATGGTCCACTCAATAACCATTTAGTAGCCAAGTGTCCACTTACTTACTGTAAACCTTTTTCAATTTGAGCACGGTATTAAAAGTGCTGTGTGTCACACACAGTTATTTCAGTATTGGTATAAACCTGTTCAAATTAAAGCTGAGACTCTACACTTCAGTGCAGTTTGGATTATTTCTTATTTCAAATTGAATGTGCTGAAGCAGAGAGACAGACAAACTAAGAATATATATCTGTCCAACATTAGGACTGAACCTGTGTCTCTCAGTCATGAAACTTCTGCTTCAAAGTTTTCAGGATTTAAACAGAATTTAAACATATTATGAAATATCTGTAGCTCCCTGATTATGGTTAAATGTGTTTGAGTTTGAAGACCTTTTTAATCTATGAGCAGATTTTGTTGTAGAATAATCACTTTAATGCTGTACAGGGGAGATTACAACATGATGTGTGTTTCCTGGTTATGAGCATCCAACAACAACAACAACCTGTTTTTGTTTGTTTGTTTTTCCTTGTATTTGTTACAAAAACTAGGCTTGAAGAACAATAACTTAATGCTAAGTTTTTAAACTGGATTAAGGTTACTGGTGTAATGAAGCAGAGTGAAAGGTGAGGACACGCGAATGCTGCCCTCATCCACAATGATTCAATATACATTTCAAAATGATCATCCATCCATCCATCTTTAAACCGATTAGTCCGCTCAGGTTGAATGATTATTATTACTATTATTACTCTAACTACACCTGGTCATGGCTGGTTTTAGCTGATGAACTTACCAGATCTCCGAACATTTGATCTCCTCGCACCCAAGCAAACGCCGGCTGTGCAGATCGCAAAGAGAAGTAAGTATAAAAGACTCCTTTCTTTACACGTAGCCTCCATGTCTTCTTTTGGTCGAAAGTTTTGAAACAAGTCAAATGTTCATTTTATCACAGAGCCAAACGCGCAGGGAACTGTAAACGCGACCTTCGATCATAAAAGTTTTCTCAAATAAAAACCGTTTTTATCCAAATTTGGGGACCAAACGCCATCCAAAGACCTGCGAGATCTGCCCGAGAGGAAAGGGCAGCTATACGGTTTGACACTGATAAGATTACAGTCTGCAAAAGATCAGTGGGATGGACACATTAACGGACGGACAGCCAGTCACTGTGCCCAGACAGGCGCTCTGACGGACGATGGAGAGGGATGTCCCGACAATTCACGCGTAATGCGCAATCGCTGACAACAACTGAATGGTGGGCACGATCATTTTTACGCATGAAGATCGTGTCACGCTCGGGTCCGCGTCTTAGACAGCAGATGAGATGGACAGCGAAGTGCAGGAACGTGGGGCCATTTAGAGCTAAGAGGATAATAAGCGTCTAATCCGCGCACTGGACACAGATGGAGAGCATGTCTTGACGCAGAAGCAGGGGAGCCGTTCAGGCAACAGACACTCATTATTCAAACTGTGTGTGTATGATCGCCTGTGCCTACAACAATGACCACAAAATTTATTAATGAATATTGGTCAAAACAAGTCGTTAATTTGTAACCAACTGACTGTTTGTTGTGACCTCAAACTGGAGGAGTGGTCTGTGAGTGATTAAGAGAGATAGGTTTACACGAGAGCTGAACCAGGAGTCACTTCATGGTACTGAAAGTATTTCATTTCAGTACAAAAGAAAAAGAACACAAACAATGTGTACACAAAGTACACTTGATAATGTACATTTCCTGAGAAAACGCTCCACTATTACACATGAGGTGACAATGCAGCTTGATCCATTACACGTCCTCCACAATTTACAGCCAAAGAAATGTGCTAGCCAGTAATTCAGCACAAAGTTTTCATCTCCAGGGCCACATTTTCAACTTAATTCCATTTTATTATATTATTATATTGTATTAGAGGTACTCGACGAGGAAAAATCTTACCCACAGCAACGAAACACTTTGATTTGTTAAACCATTTTCATTTTCACTGTGCTGGTCATCTACTTAATTTTCTGAGCCAGGCATATTGTACCCTCACACAAAAGAAGTACAGGAAACTCAGTGATTACTCAAGCAGCAGGATAATTTGAAAACTCTGTAATTTGATTTTGATCCAGGATTTTCTTGCCCTAGCACGCAATCTGTGCTAAATGAAGTCTTCCCAGGTAGAAATATAAAACACATCTTTAGGGCATACAATACATTACTCAACCCCTCGAGTGGTTTTATATGTTCACCGTAGTGATTTTAATAATGACTCCATCTGTGTAGATATAGGCACATATCATAAAAGCCATTCATCAAAAAACCCTGAGAGCATTGTAAAGGTAGAAGAGTGTTATGAAACCAAATCCAAGATGAACAGTTAGTGTCAGGATATTATTTCCTCTGCATAGTTGAGGTTTTGACATTACAGCTTTGATTTTCCCATAGGACCAGTGCTGAATATTACATTAGCCGAAGGCGCTATATTTTAACGGTAAAGGACAGAAGTAATATAGAGCACCTCACACACACACACACACACACAGCAGTGAGGTGATACTACAGGTGCTGAGCTCCCCGTTGGGACCAATCGAAGGTTCAAGGACACTTCAAGCCAACTTTGAGATTATTATGTCCCAACCATCCACAGCTGCAAGTTCAAAAAAGGAAAGCAGCTGGCTAAACTTCACCATCAGTGGACCTGCCATTAAACTCAGAATGGTGGATGTTCCCATATCGACCTCCAACATATGGGCCCTATGCTTTTCAGCAACAAGGACGTGCTGAGCTCAGATGAATTTTCACTAAGAATGTATTGCGCCATATGTTTGCCTAGATGTCTGGCCAGTTTTTTATAATAACGCAAGTGCTGTCTGAGATGTAAGAAAGGACTCTGCTTGATAACCATTGACTGCTATGGACAAGGTCTAGATACATCAGTTCTCCCACACAGTGCCCAAATCCCCTAACTTTGTTATGTTAGTACTACATGATGTAACTGATCAGCCATAACTTTAAAACCACCTAGTACTGGGTGGGTGGTGTCAAACAGCTCTGAGGCAGAAGATGTTAGCAGCAGATCCTTTAAGACCTGGAGGCTGCGAGGTGGGGCCTCCATGGATGTGACTTCTTTCTCTGCAGATGCCACGGATGACTAATTGGATTGTGATATAGTAAGAATTTGGAGGCACATTGAAATCTTCATGATGTTCATCAGACCGTTCCTGAACCACAGCGTGGCAGGGAGCATCATCCTGCTGAAAGAGGTCACTGTCCCCGTACCTGATCTGCAACAATGTTCAGGAAGGTGATACGTGTCAGAGTAACACTCACATAAATGCCAGGACCCAAAGTTGTTGTTTTTTTTCCACAGATCTTTCTGGCCCTAAGAGCAATGAGGTTCTGGGTTCAAATCCCAGCTCGGACCTTTCTGTGTGGAGTCTGTATGTTCTCCCTGTGCATCGCTCCAGTTTCCTCCCACATGCTTGTTAGGAGAACCGATGAGTGTAAATTGACCATAGGTGTGAGTATGAGCATGACTGGTCGTCTGTCTTTGTGTTTCCAGCAACAGACTGGTGACCTGTCCAGGGTGTACCCCGCTTCTCACAGCTGAGATAGCCTCCAGCAGACCCCAGTATACAGAAGCAATTACAGAAGAATGAATGGATCTTTATGGCTCGTCTTCCTCCCAGAGTGAGCATCTAACTCTAACTGTAAACTCTTCATACTGGAAATCCCCCATGAGACCCACTGATCTGGCTCTCTCTGCCCATCACAAAGTTACTCAGCCTCTCATTTTTGCTGCTTCCAACACATGAACTTCAACAACTATTCACCTGCTTCCATACATCTCACTACTCCACAGGAGCCACTGTAAATGTTATTCATTTCACCTGTAAGTGTGTTTAGTGTTGCATTGTTTTAGTTTGAGGACAGATGGTCTATCCTCCACTGATTTGTATTCTCAACTTTGAGACGAGTAAACTGTGAAATCAAAGCTGTAATTTTTCAGAAATAGCGACTAGAAGCTGAACCCAAACTTGAAATTGATGAAAATGGGGTAGGCTACATGAACTTAATCTGTTGGTTAAAATGTTGCTGATGCACAGTTTTTGGATGAAATTCAGCTTCAGAAAATCAATAACCTCAAACACCTCTTACGTTCCCCTTGAAGACTGTAGCTGATTGAAATGATGGCTGTGTTTAATAAAATGTTGTCTCCTGTTTTCTTTTCAGTAATGGCATTTCTCTCCGGGGTCAGAGAGTCATCTCATAACAGGTGTAGTAATAGCAGGTGTCTAGCAAAACAGACAATCAGGTGTTTTCAAATCAAAAGCACAAACAAGTCTTTATTATATTCACTGGTCATCGTTTATAATGTGCAGCTCAGCTCAAAATAACAGCAGCAATTGTAATCCCAGACCAGCCAAACAAATTTAATATCTTCTTAAAAAATCTTTTTAAAACTCCACCAGGACTTGTTGTTTACTCGATTTAAGAATCTGTGACTGAAACTGGACCAACAATGTTATCAATGCAAAAACTACTTTCACATTTCAAATGACTGCAGGTGTCAAGGACGTCCAAATGTTGTGACTAAAACTTGTAACACACAAGAAATAACATTTATACAAATATTTAAAAAATGAATAAAAACATGGGTAGAAGTGTCAACATTTTTTCTCATATCTGGCAGTGATTGATGGACTAGATGCCCGTTGATCTGAAGGAAACCATTCAGGAGGGAAAGGAGACTTAAGATTTGAATATACCAGGTATGCTAACTTAAAGATACAAACATTACAGACAAGGTTTTAGATAACATGAATTAAAGCAGAGACTTATTATATCTACGCACCACATTTTCTTCATTTCTTCTTTCTTTCTTTATTTTTTTATTATTGTTAGTCTATTTTTGTTTCTTTTGTTTTTCACTCAGGTTTCTATTGTTTATGTGCTATATATGTATGTTGGTGGTTGAAACCAAAACTGAAAGACTGAAATAAAATGTGTTTAAAAAAAAAAAAAAGACATGGGTAAAAAGATGACATGGTAAATGGAGTACATTTATATAGCATTTTCATGGCCTTAGCTAGGTCCCAAAGCGCTTTACAAGGCAACTCATTCACCCATTCACACACACACTCACACACACCAATGGCTACCGAGCTGCCATGCAAGGTGCTAGCCACCATTGGGAGCAACTTAGGGTTCAGTGTCTTGCCCAAGGACACTTCAACATGTGGACAGGATCAAACCCACAACCTTACGATTCACAGGCGACCCACTCTCCCACCTGAGCCACAGCCGCCCTCAACATCACATAAATGCAAGTCAATAAGAGATCACAGATTCTGTAAGCGTTATGTCCTGAGCTTAAAGCAAAGTGGCCCTGATGGCAAAAGTCTTTTTTCCTTTAGGAGAGGACCTATTATGCTAATTTCCAGCTTTATATTTATAGATGTGACCTCCTCTAGAGCAGTTTTGCAGTCTGTATTTAGTTTATAATGGCCATTTATACAGTCACTCATTTCATCCTCTTTCTGAAACAGGCTGTTTAGGGTTCTGTTTCAGAAAGAGGAAAACAGGAGAATCTGTTTATTCTACGAAGAGGGCTGTAATCAGCGACAGAGAAAGCTGGTATTTGTACATCATACTTTCATCCTTCCAAACAGACTTCTGAAAACTGAGTGTTTTCATCAGCAGCAGTCTGAGCCCTTAACACAGAGATTACTAACATCACTTGATTTGAAACATTGTCCATGTGTAGTATGAACACCCAACACTGTCAAACTGTATTTACAACACAATGTGCAGCAGCTGAGGTGATGGACACTTCACTGCATGTGTGAAACTCACTGCTTCCACCTCCTGGACGAGACACAGCAACAGTGAGGTGGAGTCACAGACAAAGCCATGTTTTATTCCAGTACATTATCATATTAAACACCAGTCCATCGCTCTGTTTTTTGAATCACATAAGAAAAACAATAACTTCAAATAACCATGTTTCATCAGACAATACACATAATAGCCTTGATATTAGCCTTGTCCAAGTACAGAAATGATTTGTTGCTTTTCAATCTAATCCAGACAAACAATATACCAGACTGGTGGTTTAGAAAATTGTTGATCTTAAAGAGAACAACAGTAACCTGAAGTCAAAAGGCTGAGTAATGATTGTTAGATGTTAGGGGAACTAAATGGTTCTTTCTCACCACACCACAAAGATCACTGACAATATGAAGACAGATTGGTTTTAGCTTTTGTTTGCATACACAAGAAGTTTCCTCGTCTCCTAAGCCTGTTGTGCTATCATCCATCAACCTTCATGCATATTAAAAATGCTCCTAAACATTTATTTTCATACTGTATTTAAACATGTGCAGTATATATGCATAACTTCAGAAACAAAAAGTTATTGGCAAGTCTGCAAGTGTTTGTAGTTTAACATGATATTAAACAAATAAACATTACTCAGGATTGAATAACACATGTAGACATTGTTTACCACTGATTTTGATAGTATCAGTGTTAAACAGTGCCTACTAGTGGCAGAAATAAAGTAGTGCATGCTCATGAGAAACAGCACATCTGGGTTCATTATTGTCAGCTGGATTTCTGATCTGCATTAGAAATTACTAAAGGTCATGTTCCCCAGCTTTAATTCCTCTAATGTAATCAGACTTTTGGGTTTTACAGCTTACAATAGCAAAAACTGGAGACAGCGTAATCACTGTTGCTGACCTCACTTTAACATTTTTGAGCCAACTCCCTGCGGATCAGCTCCACAGACAGCATCCATACTCACAGCTCCTGTAGTCTGATCACCCTGAGGCTCCAGCAGCACCACGGTGCATATGGTGTGGATTACTCTCCAAACACTGCTATGGCTCGCCGAGGAGGTGCTGTTTAACATGCACACAATGATCCACCCACCACCCAAATCTATGAGTTGAAACGAAATCAGCAGCAAGGACTTTTGAATACAAAGTCAACCAAGCTTGACTCCTGCTTCTTCTGGTGCAGAAGCTCTGATGTATGTCCTCTGAAAAGGTAAAATCAGCAGTAAGACTAGCTGATTTGACACAAATGATAGTTATTGTTAGCTATTTCTTAAACAAGATGTCAGTATACACAACCACAGTCTGTTGGATCTCTGACCTTCACTATGTAGATTGAGATATGTTCAGTGTGACACTACATGAATGTTCTTCTGCTAAAGTTTCTTTGTGTTTTCTTCTTAGACTTGAAGTTGTGCACCTGTGACCCGGTCCTGGTCCAGTGTATAAAACTACAACAGTGTGGAAACTCTTAACCTGTTGATCAAACTTGTTTATGCATAAAAACATATCAGTCACAAATGATTATTCAACAGAGCCTTCATGCATGTCTTTGTATGTGCCTGGAGGGGATCTTCAAATTAATACAAACTGAACTGAGCCCACTCATATTGGTTAGAGTTGACTTTTGTTGCTCAGAAGTGATCAGCTGCCCCTGAGTCCTAACCTTGGCAATTGCTGGGGAAATACACAAGCTGACCTGTTATTGTATATCCATCTGGCATAAATAAAACAAGAGTCTGCAGCCATGTTCAGGGCTCTGTGGGTCTGAACTCAGTCGCTACTTTGACCTCAATGCTAAAGTCAGCATGCTAACATAGTTACAGTGATGCTGCTGTTTCGCAGGTGGAATATTTGCCATGTTAACCATCTTAGTTTAGTGTGTTACATTGTCAACGTTTTCTAGTCAAAACTAGTCGCAAAAAATCTGAGGTGGATGAAAATGTCATAAAGGAAGACTTTTGATTCAAAGAAGAAGAAGAAGAAGAGTGAAGGACTGATCAAAGTCATGAAAAATCATTTGCTGGGCACCGTGGATATGTGTACCAAATGTCAAGACAACCCATAAAATAGTTGTGGAAGTATTCAAACTTTTTTTTGCTTAAATTAAGAAAATTGTGCTGCCAAATGCAATAAGCAATTTTTATTTTATGAGATGTCACAAAATTAGATAAAAACACTGAAAATAAGATCAAATCTTATTAAGAAAAAACTAAACTTTACATAAATTACACCAATTATAATCTCCAAATGCTGTTTACATTGTTCACAAAAATTGTTATCTCAAGCACCACTACAGCCTCACAGGTCTGCTAACATGGCTGTAGGTTAAGTTTCTCACAACAATTTACTTTCATCCAGCCCCGACTCAAACATTGCTGAAGATGTTTGCTATGCTGTGTTCCTCTTTGTGTTATTTTCATCGTTAGAAGAAGATTGGTTATTTTGACTATTGTTCTGAATGGGATGGTGAAAGGATAATAAATTAACCCTTTAACACCTGAGCCTCAGGATTTCCACCTGGACTTTTTGTGCTTATTTTGATTTTAAATTCAAATTTACTACGCAAAATCTAACATTCATGTTCACTTGCAGTGTTTTTCTGCTATTCTTGTTTCATTGTCACTGTTATCACACTCTTACAACAGGTAGTATGTAGTAAATCAGCTGTTTTGTCAGCTTCTGGGAGAGACGCTAGTGAAATTACCATAATGACACCATATTCACTGTAAAGTTCAAAATCTCAGCTCTCGTAACTGTTGGAATTTTTCTGACATAATTACGGTAATCCAGAAATGCATGTGCCGACCTGTCCCTGATGAGATGTTGGAACTAAACTCAAGCAAACTCTGACAAACGTTGTTGCAGTGATTGTTTCAGGCATTCTGGGGCTGCAGTTTAATGAAGGGTTAAATGACCTGTGCAATTAGCCTACTACATGTGAGTCACACTGAGTCCCAAAATGGCTGACAAATTCAATTGCAGATCAGCCCCTGAGAAACCCCCATGTCTCACAAGAAGGGAAATGGACATCTGTTTGGTGTATTTGTTGCTTGGCACGAGTGTAATTGCTTGAGGATAAAGTATTTCCACACAGTTAAGTAAGCAAGTCAGAGGAAAGGGAAGCCTCTTCTGAGTGATTAGTAGCCCCAACATCTAAAAACACAAGAGGAAGAAAGCTGTTATTCTGTAGGACTTTACAGTTACGGCATATTCAGATGCTCAAATGGTTTTTGCATGTTCGCTGCAGTCGAGTGATTACAATACAATGTGGCTGACATGTGCGCACACTGACACAAACATGATTCATCATGAAACACTAGACTTCAAGGTTCTTGGAGATGTGGATGTATGTTTACACATCTGCATGCACTGCAAAAATGCCTTTGGATACATGTATTTCACATCAACTCCGTTCATGAACCGCTGTAAACTTTCAGGCCTGCTTTCAACTGCACTGGAGGAAATGGAAAGATTTTTGCTGTGTGCACTACAGCGGGGGGAAAATTTTATCCACGGTAAGTGCTTCAAAAGAGAGAAAATGAATGATACAGTTGCTGCATGTAATCAAATTGGACATCTACTGATGGGCAACACAAAGAAGGGATGGGTCAGCATATTTGCAAGGATTCGATGTGCCACAGTAGCCGAAGTCCCAAAGAAAAACTTTGTAGCTCTTCCTGATTTGGATTTGAGAAAATTGAATTTGCCGTCTGAAACCCGCTTCACTGTTGATGTGTTTCGGTTACTTCCAACTGGACCTTCACCCGTCTGGACTTTGAATCAAACCAGATCATGTGTTTTCCATCGTCATAGATATATACTGTTTGTTCAGCCTAATACCCAGAACAAAAAAAGTCTTAAAACATCACAGCTGTCTGAGTGCAGTTAGTTTAACTGCAGAGTAAGTGAAATAAACAACTTTTAACTACTCTTGGAAGGAGAACACTTGACACGCAGGCACATAAACTCCTCAGATCACTTTCACACGTCTTTGCTCTGGTTTCAATCATTATAATCCCTCCCACGTCTATTTCTTTATATGTTTTCTAATAAAAAAAAAAAATATCTGACACAGAGATGAATAACAACATGATCTGATAAACAGATAAGAAAATGGAAATTCACTGAGGGATGAAGGAAGCCAATTGACACCTACTGGTTTAAAGCTTTTAAAGGAAGTTTTGAGTGTTTAACAGCTCTAATAACTACACATGTGCAGTAGGCTAAGCTGATCCAGAGGCTGTTTGATGTATGAATTTTACTTGAGAAACATTTTCAGTAAATTCAATCTAATCTCTTGTGTGCCAATATGGTTTGGGAGCATTTCAGCCAGTAGTCATTGACATTAAACCGTCTGAAAAAGGCCAAAATAAATCTAACACAAAGACACTTGTTATATTTTGGAGGGGGATAAAATGACAATAAATTATTGGCAGATTTTGAAAACTTGACAAATGTCATTTGTGCGCAAACTTGAAAACAGCGTGATTTCAAACACATTGCGGTTTGAAGTAGCAAAACAATCCAGTCAGTCTGTTTTCACTGGCTGATTAAAAACACGTTTCCCATCCAATATCAACTGAAGTCGTGAGGCGGGATGAGGAGTCAGGTGTGTTGTTAGTGGAAAGTGTGAAACCTCTCTCTCTCTCTCGGCCATCTGAATACACAAAGTGAGTCTCTGTCATAATACAACTCCTCCACTCTCACCAACTCCAAACCTCAAGTTCAACCTCGAGTCTGGACTCCATCCCTCCGTGTACTCTGCATGGGTGGAGACAGGAAGGAGCAGAGGATGGACCGTCATACGTCACAATCTTTCCCCATCTCTCTCGCGCTTCTCGTCGCGGCTCAGTCAGGATTGAAGGTGAGTGGGATGGACCCGGACTGAGCAGCAATACACTGAATGAAAATCTGGACCGTGAAGTGGGAGTATTTTTATTTATTTGTTTGTCTTCCAAGTGTTGTTGGACCCTTTGCAAACAACCTAAGAGGATAAAGTCCACGTCTCGCATGTTGCGCTCCTGTCCTGGTTTCGTGCGCCCTGGATGTTGCGCCACGCTGGAGAAGTGTCCGTATCCAGTGGCAGGAGCTGATGAGTGCACCCCACCTTTTTCTCTCCAGCTAAACAAGATCCTGTTTATCGCTTTCTGCCAGATGAGACCTGTTGATTTTGTCTCGCGCCATGTCCTTCTGTCGGACTAAAGTGGACAATGAAGTTATGGGATAGCCTGACCACTTGTTTGATACTGCTGAGCGCCGTGCACGCCAGCCCGCTGCACCAGAGCCGACAGCAGCGCGTGTCCACCAAGAGGAGAGGGCGCACCGCCGAGAGTCCCCTGGAGCTCCCGCCGGTCCAGATCCGCCTGTCTGTGACTTCTCCGGGCATCAGCCGCGCTGATACAGCAGACAGGGAGGAGACGCTGTTTGCAGGAGGAAAATGTAAGAGCCTGTGGTTTTGTATGGAGTACCAAACGTGCCAAAACTCTTTAAGTCATTTACACTATAAGCAGACTTTTCTGACTTGATTTTCTTTACAACTCACTGGCTGAAGTAAATGGTAGATTGAAAACTTGTGGAAGTGGTGACACTTTAGGCTCATTTACCCTGTAAAGATACAATATTTAGACTGAATTAGACACTAAACATTTGCACTATCCAGCTAGTCATACATTTGATTTGAGGTCTAATTCTGTTTAGTTTCCTAAAGCACAGACATCTTCAGATTACTGCTGTTTATCACAAACCTCATCACACTCAGTTTAATGAAAGGACCGAGAAACGTCCCCACGACCAATGAAAGTTTTGAATTTTTGTTTTAAAGAGTGACTTCACTTTTAATTTCATCTATGCATTTTACATAAATGAAATAACTGTTATTGTGTGCAGTGTGTCACAAGGATACATCATGGCTGTTGTGTCTTTAAGTCCATTCAACCATTAATAGAGAGATAATCCATTTCTGAGTTGGATGAATCAATTCAAATGCATTTCTTTCGCAGAAAAAAATAGTATTATGCACCATTTCTGCATTTGCATGTGTACTTGAGTGAATCCTCGATCTGTTCAATACCCAGTGTCTTGTGCAAAGTGAAACAATATGTGCTGTCCAGTAGGATACGTCCTTGTAACACTGCCATTTCTCTTAATGCGTTTCAGACACTATGGAGGAGCCCCTCCCGAATGAGTTCGAAGATGTGGTGGACTTCATCAAAGTAACCATCAGTAGAATACGTCGCTCCTCCTCATCTACTGTGTCTTCATCTACCTCCCCCTCCTCCTCCTCCGCCACCTCCTCCTCCTCCTCCAAAGAAAACTTGAGCAGCAGGACTCGACACAGGAGAGAGAGGAAGAAGGGGGCGAGCCAGGAGAGCGCTAAAGGAGGAAGGGGAGGAGTTAGAGGGAGAGACACAGGCAGGAGGAGCAGAGGAGGAGGTGGCAGTGGACGAGGACAGGGCTGCGTCCTCAAACAGATCCACCTCAACGTGACGGACCTCGGGCTGGGCTACCGCTCCAGTGAGGAAATGATATTCAGGTACTGCTCCGGGCCCTGCAGGAAGTCCGAGACCAATTACGACAAAATCCTTTCCAACCTCATCCACAACAGGAAGCTGCCCTCCAAAGACACGCCCCCTCAGACTTGCTGTCGGCCAATAGCGTTTGACGACGATCTGTCATTTCTGGATGACAGCCTGGTTTACCACACCGTGCGGAAACACTCTGCCAGGAAATGTGGTTGTGTGTAGGGAGTGTGAATTGGTGTCAGGCTTTGTGTAGTCTTAAGTTTTTTTTACTCCCACTTTGAAGTAAAATGTGGAATGTTTTTTCTTTAGATTGTTTTTTTCAGCGTTATGTGTCCGTGTGGGAATTAAATCCACCAGTAAAGGAGAAAATAAAGGAGGTGACACCATTTACATTTTCACCCCAAATAAATGGCTGATAAAGATCTTCTCCACTTCTGCAACATTTACAACCTTTACAGTCTAAGATCACAGATGTCTTCAGTTTGATTGGACTTGATGTTTGCATTGATGCTGAATCAAAAACATCAACCAGACTTTAACACAATAGACTTTTATCCAACTCACTGTGTACCATATAGCACATATGTGACACAGAAAATGGTAAACACATATAAAATGTATTTATAAAATATTGACTTTATTAACTTATTGATATTTATTTGTTTAGTTTTTATATATATAAGGAATAGATGTTATTTATTGCTGTGATATCTCAAAGTGTGCCAAAGGTTGAGATCAAATATGATTTATTTTCATATAAAGACAGTTCACGTTGCAGTTGCAGTACATCAGGACCTTATGTTAAAGGTGCCTTGTGGAGTTGTTTTAAAAAGTTTATTCTTGATGTATAACAAATATGTTGAATGCACTTGTCTTCCTTAATAAAACATTTAGAAAGTAGATTTAAGTTAGGAGAGCACACACCTCTGCCAAGGCCTAATCCAACATCAAACACTCCACAGGACACCTTAAACAGAAATGTGTCCTCCGTATTTTTAATGACTCCTGTGGTGTATATGTGTTAATTATGTTTCCATCCTAAAGACTCATTGTGATGTGTTTAAGTGTCATTTTACTACGTTGTTTCCCCTTTTATTTTATTTTCAAGGAGACAATAACTATGTGAAATTTCTCAAGAACAGTTGATTATTCACTGCTGATATCAAGTCGTCCTCTCTCACATAGATTGCTGCCGATGGTCTCTCCTCACTTTAAAAACAAAGCTGCAGCCTTATTTTTATACAATATTTAAATTGTCTGATCTGATTACTAATAAATGCCTTCTTACACCACGTTCACAGCGTTGTGTATTTTACACACAGGATGTAACATTTCTGTCTGTTGTGCTTGGATGATGCTATTAAGTGACAGCAGAGACTGAATGATCCACACCTACAGCACAGTACCTATATAGGAATAAAAAGTGACAGTGAGTGATGAAACAAAGATGGATCAAAGGCAAGAGTCAAAAGAGTGTAGGAGATAAAGGGGAGAACATGGGAGAATGAGTGAGGTGAGGTTAACAACTGTTGGAAGAGAAAGAGGGACAATGACAAGACAGTATGATTAAAAGGTGACAAATATCCAGCATGGACAATAATAAAGACGTAGGAATCGGAGAACGTGAGAAGAAAAGATGTGTCTTGCTTAACTAATGTGTGTGGTCGATATGTGATCTTCTCCTGCTCGCTCACATTTCACAGCCGGTTCCTCTGTCCTTCTCCTCAACTGTGAGTCAGTACAACCTGGCTCAGAAACTACAGGACAAAACTTACCATGTCCCTTTCCACTTTTTTTTTTTAAATCAAGTTATTATCTCTGCAAACAACCATCTCATTTACAGAAAGGATTGTGATTAATACAGTCTGACAGTGAGGAGTTCAGTGGCAGCCATGTTCAGATCCACAGCACTGCTCTTATGAAGAAGCAGGAGGTCATGAAGAAGTATTTATCCCTCTGTTTGACATTTTCATTCATCAGATTTGAGAGTACCACCAAAAATAGTACGTAACTTTGGTACTAAACCCATTGTGCAATATCAAACAAGCAGGATCTTAAATTAAAATGAGCACCCAGCTGAGTTTTGTTTTGAGATGTCTTGCTTTTTGGTTAGAGAAGATGTTCAGTGAGTGAGTCATCAGCCACCACAGCCATTAGTTCAACTTCTTTTGCTCATTATTTCAGTTTCCAAGCCACAGATAAACCACTTGTTCTGCAGAGTCAGAAAGCCTCATGTGTAAATATTTTTTCAAAAAGTAACACCCACAGCGTGGAGTGCCAAACATTTTAGTCAAAATGTGGTCTCAGGCAGCGGTCCCCAACCACCGGGCCGTGGACTGGTGGTGGTTTGTGAGGCGATTGTTACCAGGCCACACAGAAAGAATAAATAATTTATATCAGTTCCGTTGCATTGACTATTCGAGTCTGAAAGACGTTTTATTTTGAAAAATGACCAGATTCTGTCCGACTTTTCTTTCGCCTGTGCCTCTTGACATGTCAATACGCTTGTCTTGGTCACATGAGATGACGTATCACATACGTTACCCCCAAATAAGCCCACAAACTAGCAAAAATGAGTAAAAAACAAACGTCTATGGAGAGCTTCTTGCAAAGGGGAAAAGGCTAACTTAACCCTTCTACTCCAGACATTTAGCTGCTGACAGGAAGTGACATGTGCCAATCAAATCACTGTAATTCCTCGGCCATTTGCGCTAGCGACGTGATTCCAGCGGAGCTTCCGTACACTACCATAATGTAGGTAATATGTACTATATGTATGGAATGCTGCACATCACTGCATGACTGCATTCCCCTGCATTGCTACCGTATTGTATGTAATATATAGGAAACGCTCCACTTGTTGGCTTTCAGAATCAGCTGGAATCACGTCGCTAGCGCAAATGGCCGAGGAATTACAGTAAGTTGGTTTATGCTAGTCACTCTGTAGCAATACACTCGGTGTTAGAGGTTTCATTTTGTGCTGGTTGTGTAACTATATTTTGCTGTATTTATCTGCCACATCTTGAAGGCCAATCCGCGAAAATAATGCTTACATTAAACCGGTCCGTGGTGCGAAAAAGGTTGAGTACCCCTGGTCTAATGAAGCCTCGAATTACCCATAACAGTGCCAACAGTTACCAGTCCCACTGTGGGAAATACAAGTTTGCCAGGTTCAGTCGTGGACAGCAGAGGAAACCATTAGAGCTAACTGACAGCCAGGAGATAGTGTCATTAGTCAGATGAGTCTTCTGCTCTTTTGTTAATGGTGTCAGAGGAGCTTGTAATGAAGGGTCATGTTCCCCTGGGATGTAATACAACACAAGTGTTAGCGGTTAAGGGGATGATGTTCCAGACAGGTGCTAAATACTGGCAGCACTGTGTGTGTTGACAGCTTTCGAGAACTTTAGAGGGCAGGTTCACCTGCATTACAAGATAATGTGTCCATGCGCTCTTTCTTACCTGTGGTGTTTCTAGCTGCAGAGATACATGTGAAGTTATTTACCAAAGTTTTCAGATGTGAGATCCAATCAAAGTACTTACTGTACTAAAAAATAAATCAACAGGGAAACATTTCTGTTGCTCTGGGAAATTAAGAGGCATTAATGTACAGTTTTATTATTGTGAACCAGCACCTTGAATAAAAGCTGAAAAAAGAAAGTTTTCTGAATACAATATTGTAGCTCGTTCACATCCACAGTGTGAGGGTGGATTCATGTTTATTTATGATGTAATTTGAGTGTATGGCTCCTTTAAAAATTAAAAAAAGTTTGAACAGATCTTAGTTATTAAAAACAAGAATTAAAGCTTATTAATCTTCATATTGATAATATTAGAACAAAGGTTTGGTATTTTCCATGTGGATAGTTTTAATGAATACAGCTCAGCAGTCAGAGGCCTTTGTAATAACTATGAAAGGTAAACATGGCAGCAGGTGAAGTTTATTACTCCCATGATTTCTAAACCAATCTGATGGCAGTGCTGTTAGATGTCGACCTCTCTGGTTTTCAACAGGAAAAATAGATTTTTTTTTTGTTGCACCTCAGCCTCTGGGCTCATGATGGTTTCAATATTCAGATAATAAGAAGATCACCACAGAAGCTCAAGCTCTCATCAGTTCAGTTCACATTCAGAGACCGACTTGTTCATCAGAGGAAGTGATCGCGGGCGTCAGCTGGAAAAGATTCAAATGTAATGACCTAAATGTAATCATGGTTATATCAAACATGTCGTACGTCTTCATTCGTCAGGCTACAAGAAGCTCTTTGTGCTGCTGCTCTGGAATCTGTCAGACTCTGTGTGTGACTCAGGCGCCGTGATAAGACAACTGCAAAGACAACCACAGTGGGAGATAGGAGAGTCATCACAGATGAAAACAATACAGCTAACAATTCAAGACGTATGACGACAACACAGGACTGATGCTGTCTCACCCTGGGTTTCTTTTTTTTTTTTTTTTTCCAGATCAAAAGATATGATCTGACGTCTTTTACTCACAACTGATAAAAGTCGTTTTCATGACTCTTTTAATCAGAACTTCACAGCAGAAAATACAAAAGAAGGAGACAGGGTTTAGAGTTGGTGCCAAAGTTCATCTGTATTGAAACAGACAGTTAAAAGTACAAAGCCATTATTTTTAATTTTGTGATTGATACATGAAATGGTCTCGCCACCCAGTCGGGCCTGAGCGCCGCACTTTAAGAAACACTGCTGGCTGCAACGCGAAGCAGAGGCAGAGGGGATTAACATGGAGCTGTAACCGCACTGTACTGATCATCAACTGGCCCCTCGCCAAACCTCCAGTCTGGACCACCAGCCACAGGCTCCCCGCTCATCCGTGCTACCACACACACATCGCCACGTGTTATCAGTCATCGCTGTAGTGATCTGCAGATGGAAATATACACTGATTCAGCCTGTGGTCAGTGAGGGGCAGACAGAAAACAGTCAATCCTCGAAAATATCAAGCATGCAATGAGTAAAAAAAAAAAAATACACACACACACAAAACATCAACTTCCTGAAAAAGCAGTTGGTGTGCAGGAGACAGCAGTGAAATATAACAGAAAATGATTAAAACAATCTGAGATGGTTCTCCTGCTCGCCGTACATATGATGTAATCGCTTGATATTTTCATTGTGTTAACAAACGGTTCTTTGGCAGATGCAGTATTTTAACAGTGGGTTTTAGTGCTGCAACAGGAAGTGGCGAGAGGAGTGAATGTAACACTATCACCTGCGTGCTGTGGTGTGAGAGGTGTGAGCTCACACGGTTAAATATTCAGGTGAAACCCGAGAGTGTGCCTCACAACGTCCTGCCTCTGCCTCACACCTGCGCTACATCATTTATGTGTGTGTGTGTATTCATACAGGCAGGAGTAAATCTGTATACATGAGTGAGGGGATCACTTTACCTTTTTTTCAAATTGTGTAAATGTGCCATTTGAACCATTTTGAAACCAGAAATTTAATGTGAAAATGCTTTTAGTTTTATCCCCCCTGAAAGAAAATATGATTCATATTTAAGTCAGAGTTTGTTGACACTGTGATCACCACTAAGATCACAGTGTCCTCCAGCTATGTCATGTGAAAAAAAAGTTGTTTCGAATGCTTTACAACTTTTAACCTTTGCTATTCTGCTTTCCCAGTACTGCTGTCGGGGGTTCATGTGTGTGTGTGTGTGTGTGTGTGTGTGTGTGTGTGTGTGTGTTTTCTGAATGGATGCTCACGACCCCAGGAGCCTGAAGAGTTGAAGACAGCCCGATGACACGAGTCTGCGTCTGTTTCTGCCTGATTTCCAGTGTAATGATAGGAAACAGCTCACAGGCAGCGTGGACACTCGGCCTGCTGGAGTGGAAGCTGTCCCCTCAGATGTCACACACTACATCAAGCAAAGAGGCAGCTGCTGAGATGATGTGACAGACTGATCTTGAATGACACCACCGAAGGTACACACCAACACATGATGTTCAAGTTGACTTCCTTTCGACCAGCTAGAATTTATGACAGTGAAATATGTATTCAGACTATTTTTCCTTTCAATAGAGAAGGATAAATAATTCAGGACACTCGATAAGCCACACAAGATTTAAGGAGTTCCTGTTCAAGGTAATTTAAAAAATGGGTTCAAGATTATACTTGATTTTTATTTAGAGTAAATTTATTCTGCATATTTATTTTGTATCATTATCCTCAGGGCTCCAGGCCTCAGTTGCTTATATACACCTCCAGAAGTTACAGAGCAACATCTTCAGTTATCTACAGTCATGTTATAGGCCACCTGATGAATGTAGGTCCAATATTCACACTCTATCTTTAATCCCAGATTTTGGTCTATACGTGTCTGTCTCTGGCCCTGTTCACACTTGGGTAAAGTCATGTGGTCTCAGATCAGATCAGATCAGATCAGATCACAAGTGGACAGCACTGAGATCCGATCACTGAAACCACATGTGGAGGAGGTCTAGGACGCATATGACTACATACTGTTTACAGTGTATTGTACTGTGTATTGCTGGGCAGCTGTGGCTCAGGTGGTAGAGCGGGTCGCCTGTGAATCATAAGGGTTTGATCCCCGGCTCCTCCTGTCCACATGTTGAAGTGTCCTTGAGCAAGACACTGAACCCTAAGTTGCTCCTAATGGGGGCTAGCACCTTGCATAGCAGCTCGGTAGCCATTGGTGTGTGAATGGGTGAATGAGTTGCCTTGTAAAGTGTTTTGGGACCTAGCTAAGGTCATGAAAGTGCTATATAAATGTACTCCATTTACCATAGTGTGAACGATAAATCGTCCTGATGCGTCCTTGATCAGGACGTCACAGAAAATGCAGCTGCTATTCTTATGTTTAGTCTCCTTCATCTTGCCTTGTGTTCATTTACCAGCCATACACAACCTTATCCTATGACCTGAAACACCTGAACAGCCAGTACTTTTACAGTGTTTCATCAATCAGTTTGAATTCTCTTCTCTTATAGCTAACTGCTCTAAATGTTGAGAAAATCTGGTGCTCTTATGGCGAGTATTGTGATAACTGTGCAGGCCCTGATGTGGCCACATGTTAGGCCTATATCCCGCTCCGACTAAACATTTTCTGTCATATAGAAAAATCCTGTGCAATTATTAAAAGTCTTTGGTGTCAGATGCTGTTTTTTAGGTCATGAAGGAACAGTGAAACCCAGTCGGTACAGCTATGTTGTAGATTTCCTTGGCCATTGTGCACATATCTGCCTTTCTAAATCTTCAAAGACGACAATAAACATGAACAACATCAAACACAACTTAAAGCATTTGTAACAGCAGTGACATTTTTTTGGTTTAATATATCATCTGATCTGCTCCATCCATAAGAAACACTGTGTCACACAGGAACACGGGTTCAGGAGTTACATGACAACACGGCCCAGCTGTTCCCACTGGGCTTATAAAGGTTATGAATGTTAGAAAATGTGCACGGCATACAATGTCAATACATCAGTGTACATTCCTCTCATCGTTTACACATATGGCTCTGAAGCACCTCTGCTACGTTGAGGTACAGAGTGGAACTGCTCTAATCTCCTTTGTAAACACAGTAGTCGTGTGTGTGTGTGTGTAAGAGTGTGTGTGCATGTGTGTGTCTAAGACCCCAGGAGGCAAACCAGACCGCAGCTCACCATTCATCCTCCCCTCATGAGAACACAGCAGACCTCCCTTTATCCCTCTCCCGCCGCTCGCTATCCCTCTATCCTCCTTGTATCTTTCACTACCTTCAACATCTCCACACACCCTCCCACCTCCTCCCTCCCGCTCTGCGTGTCCCGTAGCTTCATCCATTACCAGCCCTCTCTTCCCCTGTTTTCCTGGTCTTTTTTTTTTTACTCCCTGAGAATAAACGCAAAAAAACTTGGCGTGCTGTCTGCAGCCTCCTGTGTTTGTGCGTGTAAATTCACATTACGCCTGTGTGGGTGTCTGTATATATTCCCCGGTGTCAAAGGGAGGAACCTCTCGCTTCCTCCATAAACACCTCAGTGGTATGCAAAGGATCTGTTGCAAGGGCTCCTGACTCCCTCGCCCTCTGTAACTGCACTTATACCTTGTAAATAAGACACATTCAAAGTTGGCAAAATGGTTTAAAGAGCAGCTTGGGAAAACAGCCAGGTTTTTAGATCAACACGTAAGAAAAGAAAAGAAAAGAAAAGAAAAGAAAAGAAAAGAAAAGAAAGCTTTGAATGGGAAGAGACTGGTTAAGTGGTTAAACTTTTCAAAGTGGTATTGAATCAGTCCCCTCTGCTGAAGTTAATCAAAGTCATTGGACATATCAGGATTAATAAAGAATTTCTCCAAATTCTGAGAAACTGGTTTAATTCAGTTCATGAAAATTAAAAACACATTTTGACACAAATATCCCTTTTTCTGTTTGTTTTTGTTTTTGGATGAGACTCAGTGCCCTCTCTGTGTCTTTAAATTTGACATCACATCAACCTAAAATTCAAGCTGTAATATGTAAATAATACCATCAACCAGCATTAATCTCATTTGCACAAACTAGTTAGCTAACATGGGTCATACCAACAGCTCATAGTTAAATCCACTGATGTTATTAAGATTAGGAGTCTTATGCTAAAACCATTCTAAAAATTGTGAAACTTTAATAAACTACACTGATAATAACTTTATTTTTTCCATTTTTCTGTGTTTTCTTTGATAAACTAGATTCTGACCAAAGAAGCTTGAAAACAGCAACACTTGTTTCATTGCTGCAAACATCTAAGATTTTGTTTTGTTTTATTAATGAGATGATATTTACTTGTAAATCACTGTACTGTGAGTTTCATTGTTTATACAAAATTGCAGTTGTGGCCATATTTATTTTTTGGTTGATGTTTTGGTCCTTCCATTAATTTACTCTGTTACTGTGATTTATCAGCAAGTTTTAGGGACTTTTTTTAACTAATCTCTTTATCTTTCATCTGAAAAGGAGATGCAGTGATGTGCATTTGCCAGAAAATAATGAATCTCTTGAACACTAGGTGATAATATAAGGAGGATTGGGTTTGCCATCAAACTGAAAACATGACAAAAACACATAAGTGCTGTATTCCTCTGTTCTAACACAAACCACATCCATAGTCGGAAAGAGCAACACTGCAGCGTGCCAGAAATGGACATACCATCAGACCCTGTGTGTCTACATAAATCTACTGCTCATCAGGATGCTAAAACAATATGGGCTTTCCAACCATGTAAGCAAACGTTCCTGCAGGATTGCACAAGTGTTTGAAATATTCACAACATGAAAACAAAGACATATGGACTGTTTTACATGAGAAGACAGGTTTGCGTCCTGCTGAGACCTGTTGTTGTTTATGATCATG
The DNA here is from genome assembly GCA_900323345.1 of Pseudochromis fuscus. NCBI lineage: Eukaryota > Metazoa > Chordata > Actinopteri > Pseudochromidae > Pseudochromis > Pseudochromis fuscus. Next base: position 28,287 of record OOFC01016327.1, read on the forward strand.
TTCAGACTGGTTAAACTGGATGATTCCCACAGAAAATGTGAGAAGCTGCAAAGAAGGATGTCGTCTCCATCAGCTCACTGCTACACAGAGGTGTAATATAAAAACCCATCAGACACTGATGTAAAGCCAAAACCAATCAAGTGCAATACAGATCTGATCACCACCTAATGTTGCAGCTATTAGCTCCTTATAAAACCCAAGTGTGTACGATCTCCAAAGCACCTACACAAGTATTTACAAGCCTCTGATCCCCTGACAGACATCTGTTTCCCCCCTGAGGTGAATGGACCCTGAAATGGATCCTACTAAGCCAGAAAATGACTCACAGAGCAAAAGCAGGGAGCCAACAGTTCAAACTTCTGACTCACAACCTCTTTATAACCCTCCCATAACCTTTCAGAGTCTACAACGACCTTCTCGTGACCTCTGGTGGTGCCTTAATAACCCCCATCCAGGCCTGAGTGAGCGAGACAAAACCGATGGAAATCTGATATCTCACGCTTGCTCGCACACATCATCCAGCTCTGACAAAAATCTACATGGAAGTGCAATCTGCTGGTAAGTATTCAGACACACAGAAACACACACACTTTGTGTTGCTGTTGTGGCTTTGAAGGCTACTTTCTACTGAGAGAGGAAAGAAGGAGGCAGATGATCACACGCCGTGTTTATTTACCCTTTGATTCACTTAAGTTAGGCCATATGGCGCAGAGTGGCCTACATCACTGTGAGGGAGGCACAATTTCAGCAGGACAGGAAATAAAACATTGCCCTCTGTAATGTTTCTGCCATGTTTCTAACCTTTGAGGGAACAGGAGTAAGAGCCTGAAAAAAACCAACAACTCCTCTCAAAAAATCCCTACCACAGTATTTCAAGTATAAAGGTAAAAACTTTATGTTACCCTTTCACCAGCGGCTCATAAAAGATTAAACACATTAGATTTCACTATATACATACAGCTTTACATTTACCATTAGGTTAAACTTTATCATTAGGCGGTGAAAGAGACGCCTCCATAAAAAAATATCTAAGGGTAAAATGACTTTAGAGGCTACAGAATAACTCTTTAGGTGAGCTGTCAACCTAAATCACACACACACACACACACACACACACACACACACACACACAGACATGCAGTGTACTGGGTGGCCTTCAGCAGCATCTGATAATTCCATTCAGCCAATCAATGCCCATCAGGCCGCTGGCTGGGGGGTATATT
>OOFC01016328.1:0-36237 GCA_900323345.1 Pseudochromis fuscus
GCTCGACTCGACTCGGTTCAGTTCGGCTCGGCTCGGTTCGGTTCGGCTCAGTTTGACTCAATTTGGTTGCAGTTCCATTATAGAAAACAGCCCCTCTTTCATGTAGCCGGTAGTCAGGTGAAGGAGGAGGAAGTTGACAAAGTGATCTTCAGAGTTCTACTGTTGTGGCGTCACAGAAAGTAGTTTGAAGAGTGTTTCAGGTGAGAAATTAGGTTTTTTTTTACTTCAAATATGTTGTCGCATACTAATGATGCAGTGACAGCACGAAAACATTTGTACCTGCAAGACAACAGTCTGCACGATTATAGTCAGAATAACAAGTTTGTAGTCTGTGGGGAAAACCACTGAATAGATCGGTTTAATGTACAATAACAGCATTACTGCAACATTAAAACTGTATTTAAAAACGTCTGCTGAAAAAACCGTGAGCTCTGACCAGGTCAAACAGCTGACGGAGATGCAGGGCTCATATCTCCGAAAACACCGGAGCATGTTTTTAACCAGGCTCTAACTTGAAAACAACTAATTTCAAAAGGCAAGTAGGTACCAGAGGAAAAGCGCCATATGGTCCAAAAGTGGCCGCTTTGTAACTCAGAAACGACAAATTTATGAACGGGAAAGTGAAAGTTGTCACAAAACCTTGCTTATACTTATCACCACTTTCAACTACTGACACCACACATCACCCCGAGCAAATGTCATATTTATATGTCAGAATAGGTAATTCAGGAATGTATTAAATTATAGCTGAAAGAATTTCGCTGCTTTAATTTATCCAAATGATATGAAGGTGAAAGGACTGTTTGCAATATCTGTGTACAGGAGATTCTCCACTAGATGGAGCTCTAATGCCACATACAAGAGGAAAACCATACAGTACAGTCTCCACACATCACGGTTGCAAGTAATGTGGGTCTATCCCTCAGACTGAATTATCTGATTTAGTAAATTTAACACTTGATTATTCTGGCTGTCCTGTCTCTACAAGTTGTTGTAAGTTCTCCTATTGTTACATTTAAGAGCCTATTCACCCTCAAATAAACAGCTGCAAGACATAACAGATTAAGGCCAGCTCAAAATAAATAAAAACAAAGATATGAGGCCTGGCCAAATGATTTACACCAGAGGGGAAAGGGGGAAATGTATGTAGCAAAACACAGCATCTTCTAAATATTCTGCAGGTTTTTTGCATGTAACCAACAAATGCAGACAATTTTTTAAAAATGTATTTATTATAGAAAATATTCAAGTCTGTTTTACAGTTGAATTTGAATATTTTCTCAGTCACATTTAGACATTACTTTGGTTCAACCATGCATATTTGCACTCAAAACTCATATTCAGTAATTGATCGATTTCCCTCTCTGTATATGCTCTGATGAAATCTGCAGCAAGTGGTGACTGAGACATGACAAATTATTCAAACTAGTTGTGAACTCCAAAATATGTGGCTTTAAAAAATAAAATCTAGTTTAACTGTGTCACTCCTAAACTTGAGTAAATACATTTATATTGATTTGAAGTCTTGTGCAGTTACAATAAAGGACAAATACACAGAACATTTACTTCGAAACTTTTGATTTATTTCCAACAATAGCAAAGCCATCTCACAGAGACTACTTTGAATTACACAGAATGCAAATAAATATATATAGGACCATAGCAGAATTAAGGACATTAACAAATGATACAAAATTATTTACAACACTTTGAATAGTGCAAAACCACACAAGTACTGCCCTCATCCAGATTCTTGAAATGAGCTCTGTTGAGGATAGTGGTTGCGTGTGCTGCCCCCTGGTGGAGGATTATGAGAACTGACAGTACTGTATATGGCATGATGGCATAGATGATTCTCCTGATTGAGGATGGAGCAAAAGTAAACCTGCTCACTACACCGTGGTCAGGAGCTTTCACAATGAGGGTGATGTTAAATCATCGAGTTGTGGTATGGATATGTGTTGTTAGATTAAAAAGGGTCAAAGAGAGGAGGGGAAAAAGAAAAAGCAAGCATTCTGAGAAGCTGAATACAGTTGTATCAATTAGTAAAGTCAAATGAACTCAATAAAAAAAAAAGGAGAAAAAATAAAGAGTTTTTTTCCCTCAAAGGGATATTAGAGAAACCACCAAAGATGTAGAGAATGTGAAACCCATCATGAGCTCTAGACTTTGAAATGACAAAAGAAATGTTGACAACCTAAAACCACGTGGCAGGTAGTGCCCACCACCCCTGAGTGAAAACAATTTTTTAAAAAAAGGTCTTAGCACCGTCAGATACCACAGAACGCCAGCTTTGCCATTTCTTCTCAACCCAAAACACAACGTCTTAGCTTGTGACAGGCACAACACATTTTTTTTTAAAGTGCGCTCGCTCGCTTGAGCCGTTTCTTTCACTCACATTGTTTTTTTTTTTCCTTACACAATTTCTTCCCCACAAACATCAAGCTCCACTTAAAAACTGCACACAAAGATAAATTAAGTTTTTTTTGCCCATGCATAAGTATTTGTTGCATATTGAAATTTCTTTTTGGGACCACTTTTTTTTTTTTTTTGCTGTTGAAAACTTGGACCTTACAGCAAGTGTGGTTCGAGATTCTCCTCTTCAGGTGACAAGAGGGAGAATGCATATACAGTATCAGTCAAGTGTCGATATTGCAGACACAAACATCAACATTAGAAATACATTATTGGTGCTACTTTAAATAACCTGAAAAAAAAAAAAAATCTATAAATGCCACTTGGTCCTCAAGAGGCCTGTTGAAGACAGAGGTTTGTAGTTTAACACGAGATCTTCCTGGTGGACAGGACATCAAGGAGACATCTGAACCGGACAGGTTTTAAATCTACTCTCGTAGTCATAGAAAAGCCGTACACAAAAACAAGTCTATGCCTCTGAGACAACCTCCTCATGTCTTATTGTACTAAATATTTGTGCATTGATGACGCATTTGTCCAGTAGAGAGACTGGAGGGAAAATAAACCTCAGAGCATTGATCATTAAACAAGTTTAAATCATGCCAAAGACGAGGAAAGCAATACTGCAATCACTGCTGATTGGAGAAAGAGAGAACGGATCAGACCGTCAGGAAAGTATCGAGCCTCTGTGGGCTGATCTGAATTTGAGATTTCCACCATCATCATTCCAACCCACAGCTGATTAGGAAGCTAAGAACCATTTCAGGACAAGTACCCAAAAAGTTACTGGATTTAAAGATCAGAGTTTGAATATACTGCTGATAGATGGAGGAGGGGTAATAAAGAAATAGAAAAAAATCATTTCAGTCGTCTCCGTGCACTCATGCAAAAGACGTGCACTGTGTGCATCTTTGGCTATGCATCGCACTACGTCTCCGGTGTTGAGGTGCAGTAATAAGCACTACAGCTGGCTAATGCTGATTGGTATAGCCCTGTTCAGTCTGCATGCTCAGGGAGAAAGGGACAACAGACAACAACATAAGATGTGGAACAGTTTCTGCCAGGAAAGTGCCCGTCAACTTGGCGAGTGTGGCACCGTGCTGAGTTAGAGCCATTTGGCTTTGGTTTGAACAACAGACACACTGCAACCAGGCAGCGTGGAGATACATTTTGGCTTGGCTCTATGTGACTAACCATGTTCTTTTTGTTTACTGCACTAGGAGGAAGTATAGCCCTTCAAGTCAACAAGTTGGTTAAGAAATTGCACAGGTTGGCCACTCTTCTTCTTCTACGTAACAGCACAGGCCATGTTGGGAGCAGAGTCTTGGGCACGGTAAAGTTCACCCGCTGTGCAGAGGCCGAAATAATCTTCCAATCATGAGTCAACCGATCTCTCCTTCAGTCGCTGTGTTATGTGTCTTGGTGATACCTGTGGAAAGAGAGAGGAAGAGTTGAGAGATCAACAGGAAGCAAACAATACTCGCCGGTCAGGCTACAGCACGACAAGAATTAATTTTCCATTTCCAAAGAACAAATCAATTACGCAACAGAGTAAACGCCTGGTTACACACAGCATCATGTGGATAGCTATTATATTGTGTGAACACACCCAGCTACAACAATGTAACAGCAACATGTGCAGGTTTGTAACCATTTCTACATAAAAACTTGCTGTTCCTCCAGTTGCTGAACAGTGTGTGGAGAAGACAGACTGGACGTTCATAAAGTGATACTTCATGAGTCCGAACACTGTCTCTAATCACTGTGTAGCAGTGATGTGTAAAGTTCAGGGTGTTTACCACTGAATCAGACAATTACTGAGGATCTTTGATGTTTGTAACGCAGCGTTTCTGAACTGTGAAGCCCTCCAAACAGAAAAACAATGACTGAAATAAAGAGAAAAACATCTTACCCGCTCTGTAAGGTGAACTCGGTCAGTGCGCCGAGGGATGTCAGCTGTTCCTCCAGAGCCACGATACGCAAACCGATGTAGCCTGAAGACAGCAGCAGCAGGACGACCCTGCAACATATTCACAAAAATAAGATAAGTCACACTCACTGTCTGTTTAGTAGTGACGCTAAATAGTCAATTAGCTTACACTGGAAATTTCCACAGGTTCTCAGAGAACAAACAACAGCTGAACACTTAAATCAGACAACATTTGGCTCTAAACAGTGTGTTTAGTGCCAGCTGTACCCCTGCAACGGCTGCCAACAAACTGCACAGCCAATAAATACAGTTTAGATTATACAGACAGGCAGAAAAAGAGCCACTAGCTTTAAAAGTGATGTTCGCTTTCATTGATGCTAATTGACTTTTATGCAATTATTGTCCACATCTTGATCACAATCAGAAAAAGTTGATGAAATCCTCAACCTTTCCTCCACAGATTGTGACTTTGAGAGTGGCTAGCAGGTTTATTTTAGCTCACAGGAAGATAAGCAGTGGATTAAAAAAGGAGGATGAGAGGGAGAGGGGGGGAAGACCAGACTTACAAAATCAAGTAAATGAAGAGTAGGGTGTTGAGGGTGCTGGTCTCTCTCTGAACCAGCAGGGACTTGGCTTTTTCAGTCACATTCCAAACCCACGATCCACCTGGAAGAGAAGAGATGTCAACATGAATACCCAAGTTACTCATTTCCTTTTTAAGGTAATTTTTATTTCTCAAACAAAGTTGTCGTCATTTTGGAAAATCCAGCCACTTAGTAAGTTTTGCAAGACATGGACTAACTGTCAACTAGTGTGTGAGAGAGTGAGAGAGAGTATTACCTGACACAGACAGCTCCTCTGAGGATGAGCTATCACTCTGCTGCATGTGCAGGCTCCTGAAAGAGGAGCTATTTCCATTAGGCACTGCCTCTGTAGAAAGGAGAGAGAAGGAAAAAGGAAAAATCAATGCTCTGTCAGACCTTGAACTTTGAATGTTCGCCGACTAAAACGGAACTGAGAACATGAGATAACGGCACCAAAACAAGCTGTTTTTGTCCATCTATGCACTGCTGAGTAAGCTGAGGACTTACTGTACACGAAACAGCAACAATGTGGGTCACGTACAAATATTTAAACTGATAGTTGCTTGGCGGGTAAACGTCATGTACGAGAATTCAAATTCTCACCTCTGTGTGGTCTGTGCAGAGGCTGGTCCTGTAAGCATGGAGACTCGGAGCCATCGAGCTGGTCGAAGCTGTCGTCCAGGCTCGACTGGCTGGAGTTCTGTTGATAAGACACAAAGGAAGATTAATTAGATATATATATAAAAAAAAAAAAAAGTTGGACCAGTGTGTGACAATAGCTCAACAGTGTTATTTTACATTTTTCAAAAATTCTCTTACCACAAGTTTGCTCTTATCAAAGCTGTTTTCAGCTGAGGAGAAGACAGGGCTACTGTTTGTGCTGCCATCCTGTAACAGAGAAGCCAAACATTACATCCAGTTGGTAGGTCTGACTATTAGTCTTCATAGTCTACATGCTCTCAGCTCTCAACCTGTTTTAATAGGCGCAAAAGAAAATAAACTAACGTATTTTCCAGACTATAAGCAGCTATTTTTTTCCGACGCTTTGAACCCTGCGGCTTAAACACCGGTGTGGCTCAGTATCGGCGGCACGAACCTCGTTAGCTTTTTACAAGCTAGCAAGCTCCGCCGATACATTTAGCCTCATCACATCAGACCCAGTAAGAGTGGACCACACGAAACTGTTTGAATAAATTCAATAGCAGCTTATAGACAGGAGTGGCCTATAGACAGGTGCGTTCAATAGTCCAGAAAATACGGTATATGGGTTAAGACATTGTGTTGCAATGATTTCACTGTCACACACTGTATTTTTACACTCACTAAAAGCATTAATCTTACTGTAATATACAGTTTTTCCATATTTCATAGTTTTGTGATGTGAGCCACTCACCTCCAGCTGAGGGCAAACTGAACGCAGCAGCTGATAACACGATTCTCTGTTCCGCAGCGACACAAAGAGGTACTGAACAATGAGAGGGAATTAAAAAAAAAAAGAAACATGAATATTAGCCATCTGCCCTGCTGGCACAGCAGCATCATAAAACGCACACAGGCACAGATTAGATTACATCCAAAGCAGAGTTCATTGTCACTGAGCGGAGGCTTACATTTGACTTGTGGCATCATTAAAACAGATTTCAACAAAGCTTCATAAAAAACGAGGAGAAACTGACCTTTTCTCCTTCTGTGGTGCGAATTGACAAGGCGTTGGGTACAAGCAGAGCTGTGTTCTGCTTCTTCACTATGTGGACGCAGGAAATTGGAATCACTACCTGCGAATGCACAAAGAAAAGGTCAGACTTCGAAATCAGTCGAATCAGAAAATAATAATAATAAAAGAGAGGCGAGGCAGGAATGAGCGTACCTTAGTGTCCTTGAGCAAAACAGAGGAATAGAAACAGGCATGGGTGTCAGTGATGTACAGCCGACCGTGGTAGGGCACTTCCTTCTGCAGGGCACAGATGTATGCTGGGAGAGGAAGGAAGCACAGACACGTTCAGGTCAGTTTTCACATATATACTAGAAACTCACTCAATCTCCTTCTGTCCTGGACACCCACCATGTATCAAGTCTTCACTCTCAGGAATGTCTGGAAACAACTTGTGGAATGTCTTGTTGTGCTTTATGAAACTCTAAAAACAGAAGAAGATTATTATTTACATTTCCCTGCACATCCACTAATGTGATAATGTTGCAATAAAAAAAAACTGACTACTATAATAATCTTCGTGTCTTTCAGGTAGACTTACACTTTGTGTGCCAGTACCCTCTGTCTTCTCAAAGCCTTTGCTGTCGACATCAAACGTCTGTGACCTGCGGAGACAAAGAGCACAGCTGTCAGTTTAAAGGTAGTCTGGTTTAACAGGATCGAGTTGGATACAAAGAGACGCCACCATCACACACTTTTCATCTCTTTTTTCCATGAAGCAAAACTCTTTCACCGCATCTAACCTACCAACATCCTGGGTGTAGGTGTTACAAATACTGTGTGGAAACAAATGAAGGGCCATCATCTGAGTCAGTACCTTATTAAACTCAAAACAGCTTAAAAACTGTCTTAAGCTCACACACAGGCACTGATGATGGTGACTGCTCTTCATCCCTGCAGCTCACAAATCTATCTCAAACATTTCAATCATGTGAGAGAACAGTCAGCCCACAGCGGCTGTGCGGTCATGTGTGTGTCACGACTGAACACCAGCTGAGAGCTGGCTCAGGTCTTGTGATGCACGTTGAAAATAGTTTCCACTGCACTGAGTGTGTGATTTTAAGCAGTGAAACATTATTTAACACACTAAGTGGTTGAATCTTTTGTTACATTTATTGTAAATTTTATATCTAAAATATCAGCTTTAAGAATTTTAACTTTATTTCTTGGTTTGAAATGCATATGGGATTTATATACTCCCACTTCTCACCTGATGGCAACTTGCCTGGTGAGGGTTTTGTGCTGTTGCTGGATCTCGAGCTGGGCCGCCTCTAAGCTCAAGGCTTTCCTGGCCTCCACCTTCTTGATGCTGCCATTGCTTAAGCTGCTCCTGCTTTTCTTCACCTTGGCTTGAAGTCCGCCACCACTGCTTTCTACCGGGTAGCTGCTGGAATATGGAGATAGAGAGGAGGGGTGGAGGAGATTTAGTGGCATGCTAAATAGTTTTGCAGAATTGCTTTCATGTGTGCATACAAGGAGCACGTAAAAACAAAAATCTCCAGGGAGAGTTACTGTGAAGACTCAGCGTGTTAGAGCATGTTTATTTGCAAATTTCAACACCACCTGACGCACAAGAAGTCACACAGCAGCCGCTCATGCAACTCATAACCTCTGCGGAAACATATTCTAACACAGTAAGCAAATCTTCCACAGGTAATCTACAGGAAGCTCTGCAGTCAACCACAGATGATGAATAACAGCTGGTGATAACATATTCGTATTAAAAAAAAAACAAAAAAAAAAAAACAGAAGAAGTCAGAGTAGGAAATTAACACCGGCCACTCAAATACCCACAAAAACCACCTGTCACTTGCAAATCTAGTAATAAAAAACAGCTTGAATAAATACTCTGCACATTTCAGGTTTTGCAGGTTAGTATTTAGCTACTTCATCATTTCTCTCTTCTCTTCCTGCTCATATTAAATCTGTAACGACAGCACAGATTATTTAACAGACATCGGGCTTATCTTTACAATGCGCTGGGAATGCTCGCTCTTTTCCAAATAAAAAAAAAGTTTTATTGAGATAACTTGCGTCACCGTGCGATTGCACCTTCCTGCTGCTCGACATAGATCCGTGCTCTAAAACCTACAAGCCTCTGTCATCATGTCATTTCAAGTGTAAAAAGAAAACAACCCTATAAAAAAAAAAAAAAAAAGGAAGGTCTACAGTAAATATGCTCTTCAAAAAAGGACATGACCTGTCCTTGACCAGTGAACAAAGGAGACATAAATTCAGAGAAAGACAACAGAGTCAGCTGAATGCTATCAACCTGAATCTTTAACATGATACAGGACAAATATGAGACTTTCCAGGACAAGTCAAAAAGATAAAAAATAACATTAATTTAAAAAAAACTACTAAAAACATACACAAAAGCCAGCTTACCTGTTAAACTTAAATCGCTTTGATGAACGAAAACTCATGTACCTACTGACAGTAGGCATTTCCTATTCTTACAGGTCAAAAAAATATTATTTTTACTAACCGCTCGGTATTCGCTACACTCACTTAAAATCAAAAACACCCTAGTCAGAATCTAGAAAAGATTTTTTAAAATCCTCTTCGTTTTAAATGTATGATCCAATATGAGTTGTTGTTGTTAAGTCCGGGTTCTTCGCCACATCCTGCCAGAAAAAACTGTTGCTGTGTTGCTGTATGAATGTGCTAGTAAAGAGGAAGCCACTTTGTGTTGAGAATGGTGTGACACTTCGTAGTCAGTGACGTCAACCACTCAACCACTCCCCCACAGCCAAACAGGCGTGAAACAGAGCAGTGGACACACAGTCCTTATCCCCGCCTCTCTCACACACACACACACACACACTCACACACACACACACAGAGTCAGCAGAGCACAACACATGTTTATGAAAACAGGGCCCATAAAGAAAAATCTTCCACAGACAAACATTAACCAACATCTAATTAAAAACAAAGGAAAATCTACTTTTCTACCGTGTCCTCCTCCTGGTTGGGGCAAAGCAGGACAGGAGGCAAAACAAAAATCAGCTCTGTGCCTGAGCGTGAAAGTAAATTCTTGTGGTGTTCAGACAAGCCCATCTGATCTGGGAGTGGTGCATTAACACCCTTCAGGCAATGAAGCTAACCTAGGAGACAGAACAACAACACGCACCACCTTACATACCTTCTCTGAACACACTGTAATAGGTAAAAGTCAAGCATAACATTTTTTTACACTTTTTTTTGGAGTAAAAGTCCTGGCTGGTTACTTAAAAATAATAAATAAATGAGTAAAAAACCAGCAGCAAAATATTAAAATACCTACAGGGGACACATAACTTTCCTTCACCCTGTCATTAACCCCCATCTCATAACACAGCAATTTCACTTCGGCCTCACCTGAGTAATTGGGGCAAAGGGCAGAACATAAAACACGACATCAGCTGGACGCCTACCCTGTCATTAGTGAGCTACAACTCATTGACGGCGGCTTTTAAAAAAGACTTTTCCTGCTTCAAGAATCAACTTACAATCCTAAGTGTCAGAGACGGCCGACCACCATGAGGATAATTTAATGATCAACGTTGAACTGTTGGCCCGGTGTTTGTATTTCAATTGACTCACCTGAAGTATTTCCACCCAGCAGGAAGAGGTTAAACCAGCAGGACAATATATAGCTCATATTCAAATACTATCACCTGTTTGACTTTCTCAACAACTTCCTTCTTCCATATCAGTTGGGGATTAACCGTAACCATAAACAAGGTCACATCAAAGCTACTTCCCAGAAGACTCGGGGAAACCACTGGAAGTGATCTGTTTCAGTAGGATGTGTGTTGTATTTACACATTTTTTAAAAAAAAGCTATACCTCAAACTTGGGAATATAAATTGATAATAAAGTCAGTGTTACACCACTGTGCAGCTTTGCTAATGAACTCTAGACTACAAGTATCTTTACCCTCTTTAATTGTAGATCAATACACACACACAGTCTGGCCATGTAAATTGGAAACTGCGCCACTGTCATAGGTTAAAATGAATGCTTAAAAATAGAGACAATAGACAGGAAAATGCAAAAAAAAAAGTAATAATATTTAACATTTCAGGTTTTTATGAAAACTACATTTGATGCCAAGAACATAAAGGCCATCTCAATGGAGTCTATAAAATGTTCATAGTCTATAAAAGTGTTGGGTGACAGGTTTGTGCCAGTAATTCATGTTATTAAAAAAAAAAAAAAAAAAGCAGGTCAGTAAGCTTTGTGGAAAAACACTACATAAAATGCTTAACAGCTGCATTTCTAAATGGGTACACATTTACAAAACAGGAGTTGGCCTGAACTGGGTGTGTATTGATCGGACGGAGACCTTGACCTCTGACCCACTTCCTTGTTGAAGCAATATGTCAGGCAAATCAATGCTGGGCCTACATTTTTATCACCACTCCTGACCTGACTTTTTTTTTCTTTTTAAAAAACAAGTGCAGCCATATTAAATTCTCTGAAGCGGCAGATTAAACTGGACTCACATGAGGTTATACAGGCTTAATTATCATGACTGACTCTGCAGTACAATTTGTCTCGGGTAAAGGAAAAAAACAAACTGGTACAAAAAGCAGCCTCACGTGATGACATGCACTGTGAAGTAAAAGATGAGTAAAAAAAACATTTTTATCAGCATTTGTTCCAGTGTTATCTCAGGGATGAGACAAATTGCTTCATCACGGAGTCTACATGTTCAGATCTGTGACCACTGCTACGTTAGTGTGTTTTCCACAATTTATAAAGGCTCTTTGAAGAAAACAAATCTGTTTAGCTCTTTTTTTTTCTTAAATAGAGAAAAATAACATTTCTGCCAGTTTGAGAAGTCCTGTCTGTGATCAGTAAGTAGATGTTTGCTCGTCTTACCTTCCTGGATCCTCAGTGCCATGAGAATCAGCCTGTTGTTGGTTCAGCAAACCTTTCCCTTTCTCCATTACCAACAAAATTCTCCCTTCTCTTCTTTAACAATCCCTGAAAAGCCTGTAGCCTCCGCTGGTCAAGGCAGCCGAATGAAAATCTGCCAGCACTTGCTGCACTTAGACCCCGAACATGAACAGCCCAAACCAAAAGGGGGTAAAGGTCTCTCTCTCTTTTTTTACTGCTACAGCTCGAAGCACACAAGATCCCAATGTGAAGATAGAAGCAGCAGGACGGGGATCGAGAGTGAAAAGAGTAAAGAAAGAAGTAATTCAGTCCCAAACCCTACAAAAGAAGCCCTCCCGAGCTTTGTCCTTTTCTGATGCGGACTCAGGCTGTGTTGTTGTCGTGGAAACAGTTAACAGTAGGAGGTAGTTGGTGGAAATGTGGGGGTTGAGACGAACATTGCCAGGTTATTCTCAGTTTAGAAAACCCAACAACAACATTCAATGGCCTATTCTCAATAACAACAAGGAGATGGCTTTAGAAAGCAGCCAGGACAATGTGCATGACAATAGTTTGCTCGCGGTCTTTGTGGACCATGTAAATGGAGCCATCGGCCACACGAATTATTTGTGTCTGACTGCGGGAAAAGCTTAAAAGCTTGGAAAACAATGAACAGTCAATAAGTGGTTCATTGAAAATGTACTAAACCTTGGTCGATGGAGTTAATGATTGATTTTAAATTGAAATTCAAAATAATCTATGACTTGCTTAAAAAGCTGTTATCATGTTTATTGCTGCTCTATGGTTTTAAATTTGTTACTATGTAATTACTGACGTGAGGCTCAAATTAAAAAAAAATAAAAAAATAAAAAATTAAATCACACTGTTCAGCAAAATCCCCCACATCAGATATTTTACCTAAACCTTCCTGCCCCACTGGTTACCTCACATACCTCAGCTGGGACATGCTGATCATCCATAGGCTATTTCTGCACATATGACCTCATCGTGCAGGAAACTCGGTGAGACAGATAAGTGCAACTGGGCTTGTGGCATCAGTCCTGATTTAGCCACCATACATCACCTCTCTTCAAAACCACCACCTGATATGTTTCCACTGTAAAGCTCTTGCCATCAAACTATAGGATGAACACTTGTGTGGGAGTCATCTGAGAAAACCGATCTAATGGGATTCAAAGATGGCACAGATGTGATCCTCACTACACACCTGGTGGCCTCCCAGAACCCTTGACAAATACTACACACTAGTCTTGATGCCAACAGCCAAAGCTCTTGTTAGACAGTACAACATATGGCTTACACAACTCTACCCGAGCCTACTGAAAGCTACACAAAACTGTAACATATCAGCTGATCCCATTGACATTTAGGTAGGATGGGTGACCCAAAGGTCGCTCTTTTGGTCTGGCGTGTTAAGATAATTACTGTATATAATGTGAATAGAAAGTATGTTTGCATTATAATGTCAGACTGAACAAAAGCTAAGTCAACACACACTGCCTACGTACACACAGCAACTTCTTTGAGCGCCTTAGTGTTAGTCACGGTGCATTTTATCTACAGATAAGACTTGCATAATGCTTGTGAGGAGGTGCAAGGCCACTTGTGTCCACCTTTGTTCCCGAAAAAAAAAAAGAGCACTCATGATAAACATTTCCTTCCAATCATAAACTGCACAGTAAAATGCATATGAACAGGGCTGAACTCTATAACATGAAGCAACGTGGGAAAAGCCTTTCTGATAAGTTCATGTTTAAATTTGGTGAAATGTAGCCGTGACTGAGGTGGAGGGGGGTTGAGGGGGCTAATTTCTCCAGCACAGGACATTCCAGTCAGCAAAAGAGCTCCTCGGGGTTTAGAGATATGATGCTTTCATTTTGTGTCCCGAGAAGAGACAGATGATCCCAGGAGTCCTGCTGCAGACGTCAGCCATATGTCAGCTGGTCTGCAGTGCCAGCACCCTTAAGACAAAATTGCCTCTGTACAGAAGAGCTTTCCCACGACCGACGTAGCCGCTGCAACCACACGAGTCCGCCTATGTTCACATGTGCGGCTCAGCCAAGTTTTACATCCATGAAATCTCTGAAACAGCCGAGTGGGAGCAGGACCCGGCGCAGCGTGAGAGCACCATCTCCTGGACAGCCGTGAATAATTTGCAACCATGTGACCTCTTCGTTCCCTATCGTCCAATCAAAAATTTGTTGAGGAAAAATTGGCAGATCTTTGCAGCTTTTTTGAGGGATAGTTAACATGTCAACACTAATCAACACAAGCAATGTATGTAAACAAACCACATAATCTGACGGTCTTTATCTGTGATGATCTAGCATTAAACAACTAATAAAAGTGATTTTCATCAGCAAGGTTAAGGCTGAATTCATAACCAAAACAAATTAGACAAGCCAAATTATTATTCTGGGTTGGACTGAAAAGCATAATGTCTCAGCATGTATTTGTGCGGGTGTGTGCATGAGCTTCAATAGAGCAGTCAGGAAGGGCAGGGAAATGAGCCAGTGGTCATGGCGAAATAACACAGTCTGTGGCGCCCTGCCAGAGCTCAGTCTGCAGGAAAAACATGTGCGTGTGTGTGCGAGTGAGTGCGTGCCAAATGGAACAGAGTGTGTCTGTGTGCATGCGTTACAGGATAAATGCGTGCGCGTGTTTGAGTGGGACGTCATGCAGCCCGGTGCACGCGGCATCACTCCACTTCCTCTGTGCAAACAGGGACACAGAGAGGGTCTTTCTTCAAGGCGACTGAGTTCTCTCTGAGACTGGCCATGTGAGCGAGCAGGGAGACTGGTGTGGTGGTGGTGTAGGTTTTAAAAACCCACCTGACTTGTAAAATCATTAAAAGTAGGTCACACTGCTGTGATCAAGGAAGCTCAGGTTTAACCTACAGTAATTTTATTTTAATTTTTTTATTGTTCTCGGAACAACAGGTTGTCTCGATGACGCCTCACACACAAAATGACCTGGTATAAAACTCAGATTATGGCAAACATATAGTCCATCTTTAAAAATGTATCTTTTAACAACAGAGCAGACCTTAATCTCTATGTATTACAGAGATCCTTTGTCCTTCAATGAACAGCTTACCTTGACAAAATGATGTCAAGGTAATCTTCACCATTCCCAAAGATTTATCTTGAAATCAAGATACTACAGATTTTTTATGATCACAGTGAGGCCACACTGTCAGCAAAGCACCACATCAAGTTATCATGCTGTTCAAAGCCAAGCAGAACACAACTCGTGTGTTCAGATAAGCCTGTGTAAAGCCTCGTGTCTGAAATTAGACTTACCCTTTTCAACTACTTTAGGTGGAATTCACCAGGCTGCTGTGAGCACTAAAAGGTGAGCTAGGAAGAATATAGCCTTCTTCTGGGGTCTATGACAAGGGCAGTGGAGCAGTCATTAGCACTAGCCCGACAGAGGCAACGAATAACTTCAACTGCGACCAGCTGGTTAGCCTGCAACCCTTCATTAAACGATAAACAGTCCTGCAAGATGTGGTTTTCATCCTCTAACTTGGGCTTTCCCCTCTATGCCTGCAGCACATCTCATAATTTAGACCTACACAGTTTTCACTGCCCACAGCGGCAAGGCAGCTCTGTCCTGGGAGCATCTTCCTGGAGCCAACAGGACGCCTGCAAAACCTGCCCCACCCAGCCTATTCTAGGCTCCTCCAACTCAACAAGCTCTGCAGCTATGCCAGGTTCTTCACTATAAACAAGCCAATGCAAATTCTTCTAGCTGCATGATTTGCAAAGCAGGAGTGTTATGACATGCAGTGCCCATGATCACTACCTTGCATGACTTAGTTTTTCTTGAAACACATTCATTTACCTGACATTTTTTGATCTTCATTTAAATATATCCATATATGAAAAACAGACTAGAAGATAGAGGGGATGAAGGGACTGAATGGCTGGATGTTGTATTTATATGGTAAGAGACTTAGCTCACTGGAGCCTGACACTACCACAACAAGTGTGTGTGTGTGTGTTGTGGAAACAGATAATCCCCTCACATACCATACTACAGACACATCATAACTGTACTGATAACCAGGAGGCCCCTTCTGAATGGTGGCACCCTTGCACTCCAGCAAAAGGCTATCTATGGGAAAGAAAGTGACAGGCGAAGCTCAGAGGACAAGGAGTACTAATAGTGTGATACTGGGAGCATTTATATAACACCATCTACCACCTGTGGTCAACTCATGGGAGCTAAAAATAGTATATTCTGGGAAAACAGACTTGCTCGTCCCCATGTGTGACAAGTGTGTGTGTTTTTCCCAGAGGGGGGGAAAGAGTGAAACAAAATATATGTGTGCGTGTTTGAAAGAGAAAGTGTGTGGGTGAACATGGTGGCGTACAAATGTGCCTCTGCAAGTCAGGCCTACTCTGCAACTGAACAGAACTGGATCATCCATGATCATGACAGAAAGACAGAAACAGGGGTGACAGTCTAACCCACATAAGCCAGTCGATGAAGTCATGATTCCTGAGCAGTAGGCAAAGGCCAGATTAAGAACCAACCAGATCAGGAGCAGCTTTCCTTTACACTAGTAATACTGTTTATTTACACTGACTTGAACAGATTAGCCAGCTACTACTCGTAGACATAAACAACACACGTAACACAACAAGGATAATGTGGGTCAATCACTGTGTTCTTGGAAATTACACAAACACACAAAAGGTTGGAAATGAAAGCACCGTCCTCTGGCCTGTGATGACACTTCATAGAGGCCTAACTTGATGTATTAACTTGATATAACTGTCCATCATGCTGCTAACAAGTAGTTACGTGTTACCACTGAGAAACATTACTCCCTAGGTTATCCAAGTCTTGTCTATAAACATATCTATAAGGTCAGATCCTTAGCTCACCTTCTCAGTCTGTGGTTAAGCTAGCTACATCATGTGATGCTGATGCTAACACATACAGAATATTCACTAGTATTGATTGTGCTAACAATTATTCAAAGATATATTTAGCAATCAATGTGTAGTACCGTTTTATATTCAATGTAAAGGTCAGCTGTGTAGCTGACCGTGTGACTGACGTTAGCTTCAGATGATTTAAATGCCAACACGTCTTCAGTCAGGCGGATGCCTTGCATGCTAGCATTGTGTACCCACTAACCGAAAGCCGTATTCTCGAACGTCCATTTCCGTATAAATCATTTCCTAAAACATCTTCCATTGGGTTGTCGTAAATACTATATTAACACAAGGTAAAACAGACAAATCTTATCGGATAAACTGTTGTCAGCAAAGAAAAAACCGCTAACCGTTAGCATCCACCCTGTTGATGATGCTCACCCGGCAGATAGCGGTCCAGCTAGCTACTCACCTCTCTTTCATGAAATGCTTTATTCTGACGATGGCCTTCTCGTCGATCTTCCTGAGGAAGGTTTTTAACCTTTCTCTTTTATTTTCGAGCATCCTTCCCTCAGCCAGTGGTGGTCGGTTCGTGTAGAAACGACTCTCCACGCCAAAAACTCCAGCGTTCCTGTTTGCCTCCTTCTTTTTTTCCTCTCCTCACTTCATCTACGGCTGATTAAGATAATGAGCTTAAATCGGACCAAGTGAGCTGACCAATCACAGCTGACGACGACTTCAGAAAAAATGGTCATGTCAGACTGCTCAGCCAATCAGAATAGGGTAGTTGTCCACGGGGGAACGCCCATAGCCTAATATGGTAGGAGGGCTGCCCCTTTCTTGAGAGCTATAAAAGGTATGGCCTGTATTATTATTGTGCTGGTGTGGGCTTTTTCATCAATAATTTACAGGTATTTCAACATTTCACGTGACATCAACACGGGGATATACACTATAGTTTAACAAGGTGTTTCATGTGCCACATGTAACTGAATTTAATCTGAAAGAGATAATTACTGTACTGATACACAAGGGTGGGGCAGCTGCAAACACTTTTACATACGTTTTACATACTGCTTTCCATCAGCCAAAGCCCGATTTCATTGTGTTAGGGTAAAATCATACTAGGCCTATACTCTTATATTAATAATAGTAACACACATAAAATATCACAATAAATTATTGCCTTTGACTGTTGTATATACATATTACATTCAGGATTTTAAACCCCCTTTTGTGCCACATCTTTATACTGTACTGACACACAATGGTGGCTCTGCAGCTAACACTGGTTTACATACTGCTTTTCATCCACAAACAGGAAGCTTAATTCTACTGTATCAGGTGCTATATATATATCCATAATACTATCAGAAAATAGCACATGTTTGTCGAAATAAATAATTGCTGATGCCAGTTATAAATGATGCCAGATTTAGGCTTGTAAGCTACTATAAACAAGGATAAATGCTCATGATATGATGATAAATTACATGACTAAGGAGCAGTTGTGAATTTGTGAAACCAGTACTGAGTATTTATCCTTATTTATGGTAGTTTGTAAGCCTAAATCTGTCATAATTTATAACTGGCAATAGCAATTTTTAATTTTGACAAATGTGTGCTATTTTCTGTTAGTGTTATTGATTTTTTTAAACATACCACACTGTCAAAATAAATAATTGGTATTGCCAGTTAAAAGTAATGTCAAGTTTAGGCTGACATATACAAGGATAAATGTATTTGATGATAAATTACACAAATAAGGAGCAGTTGTGAACTTATGAAACCAGTACTGAGTATTTTTGTTGTAAAGGTCAAGTTATAACTCACTATAATTTCATAATTCATACTGAGCCAGGAAATCAATGGGCATTTATTCCTATACAGAAGGTTAGTTCATCAGCGACTGATTTTTATTGTCAAACCATAGCATGAAACGTTCACATTCAAGGCCAGCACTGTATATGTAGCTAATGAAGGGCCATGTAACTCACCTCCCCCCTCGGTGGAGAAAAAGACAACAACTGCAGCAGCAAATGGCAAAGCCACACACCTCCTGTGCAATCAGGCCACAAGGCCGTAGTTTAGACTGTCAGCTA
Organism: Pseudochromis fuscus; assembly: GCA_900323345.1. Taxonomy (NCBI): domain Eukaryota; kingdom Metazoa; phylum Chordata; class Actinopteri; family Pseudochromidae; genus Pseudochromis; species Pseudochromis fuscus. Next base: position 18,522 of record OOFC01016328.1, read on the forward strand.
AGTCACATTGTAATCACACGGTAAGGCTGTTTGCTGCTTGTGACCAACATATGTGTTAAAACTGGGGTGTGTTCCAGAAGGAGTGTATTAAATATACTGACTTTCATTTCCTCTTAAAATCTTGTTTTTGAGAGCTACCTGAAAAAGCAATTGTTTAAAGTGACCTTTAGCCTGTTGTGGGAGGGTTCTTCACATATCACTGACCTTGGCCTCTACGCAGACGTTGTGAAGAGGCGCCCTCTATAAAAAGTGAAAATAAATAGATTACGGTGTGAACAAAAAGTCCTGTATTGAATATTTTTTATGGCAGAAATTCAGTTGAAGCTATACAAGTGTCTATCTTTGCTTAAAACATGTATGAAAACTTTCCAGAGGCAGCTAAACTCAAATATGCAAAACTTTAGATTAAAAAAAAAAGATTTTCATAGTTCCCTTCATGTTTGGTGTCATTGATACGTCACAAACAAATGACAAATCAGTGCGTTACAAGTGAAACATGGTTCACCAAACAGCTTTTCACCACTCTATTGATGAAGACCTTGAAAACAATGAGAAAGAAAGAATACCACCAGGTAGAGCGTTGAGAGAAATGCTTTCAGATCTTACTGAAAGCCTTTTTTTTTCCCTCCCTCACTTGGCAGCTGAAGCACTGCCACGCCACCAAGAACAGAAGAGGCAGTGTATTGCCACATGACACAGCAAACACACCACCCTCACACAATCTGGCCTACACACCAGCCAGCCCCCGGTCTTCCCTTCCGCCTCCTCAGCCAGAAAACAAGGCAGATTCAGAGGAGGAAATCACGCTTCATAAGGAAGTATGTGATGCAACTGGGGGGGCGTAGATGCAGCGTAGGCAGTATCAGACTTTTCTATTTTGACTCATCGTCGTGAAAACTGGATCATTAATTGAGAACCACGCAAGACAAGCAACATAAGGGCCAGCCTGCCAAGTGTGTCACCTGGTCTGATGTAATGTTATTAATCATACATTTGTAGGGAATGTGAACAACGCACAATATCATTCCCACCTGACCTTGATGACCTCGCTTGTAGAAATACAAGGTGAAGAGCAATCCTGTAAAAAAAAAAAATACTCTCTACTCATCAGAGAAGCTGTGCCTACATTAGTTTTTCATGGTCATATCTTACTACTGCATACACCTGGATTGACATGTGAGCGTAATGCAGAAGAGGAGAATATCTTCTTAATTGTGAAATAATTATTTAAACAGTAGCACTGAGCAATTTAACCCATCACAGCTAAATGAACATTAAAACTGAATTTCAAAACCACAACCAAAATTGGGAATATTCGTGAAAATTTGAATAAAACAAACATATTTGTTCATGATAGCAAATGTGTTTAGTTTTGTAAGCGCACTCGTTTTGTTAATGTTGACAGTTAGCGTCATGAACCCGGAATTGCTCACCCTTGATCTAGTCAATATTTGTGAAGGACTTCAACATTATTGAAAACCAAAAACACACCATCTCTTGAGAGCCAATGAGCTGAGAGTGGCATGAAAAGAAAGTATTTCAAATATGCTATTGCAAACACGTGATATACTTTTATTTGCTTTCGGTTTCTGCCTGTCTTGATGCTCATTTGTACTTCTCAGGAACTTGTCAGGAAGCTTTAGCTAAATGTAGGAGTTGCCTCTGACTGCAAATGTGATCAATTTCAGACATAAAAAGAAAGCTAATTCCTTTGAAAAGTATTGAAGTAGGAGTGTAAAGACTAGAAAACGGTCTTGGTGGGTATAGTGAATATGTGATCATTACCTGATTATCTGAGTGATCATAATATGTTCACATCTGAGTTTCAGCACGTTTGTACTTGTGTTGTCACTTCCACAACTGGGAAATCAGAGCTGATCTGTAACCTCTGAAGACGTCTGGCTGCTTCAAACAATGAAGCTGTAGGTTATCATATGAGTGACAAAGTGAGTTGTGGCCTTTGCTTGGTGGGCTGCTTATGATCTGTTGCAAAATAATGTCTTGCAGAGGTTCCTTATTATCAGCTGCTGGAGTAAACACTGTGACCTGACCTTGGGAGGCTCTCAACACCTTGGCCTGGAAAACGGAGGCTGTGACGCACAAACAGCTGCAGCCACACACATTATATCACAGGTGCAGAGAAATGCTTATGAAGCAGCACAAAAAGAAAGGACATCAGACTGTATCCCTACTAGACCAAGATGAAAAATATCAAGTTTTTTATGGCATTGTATATGTACAACATACAATAACACTATTACATCAGAGAAATAAAATGTAAATGTCTGAAGAAACAGTGCAAGGATACGTGAACCCTCCTGTTATTTTTGGGGTCAGTGTTTAACATTTCAAAATAAACAGGTAACCGTTTTTTTAATTTCACTTTATATTTAATTACTTTTTGTATTTTAATGGTGACATATAGGTGAATATAATGAAACATAAGTACACACTTTGTAGCACTGGTGTTATAAATAACAAAAAACTGCAGTTAGAAATAATTTAGATCCTTTAATAAAACCAAAAAGACATTTTTTAAAACATTTTTGGTCAATCAATGAGATTTTAGGGTGATTTGTGTTTTTTCAATAGTTAACGTAATATGTATTAATAGGTATTCTGGGTGGCAGCTTATGCTTTGTTTGAAGGAATATTAACAACATAAAGTACTTGAAACCCAAATTACAATAACAAATGATTACAGTCATTTTATGGAGTTGAAAATGACTGTGGTCAAACTGACCCCAAGAGTAAAATATACTAAATCTGAGGGCAACAGGAGGGTTAAAGACAGCAGCATACAAGTTAATTTTAAACCTGGGAACTTGCCATTTAAATAGGAAACATTTTTACCATATTTAATTTAGTCAGCAAAATGAGGATCTCAAATCTACTTTTAGTACGAATGCATAACAATCACCACATGTGGAAACAACCTTGTCTGAAGGGAATCACAGCAGCAATGACACATCCCTGAACTGGGACTTCAAAATGCGATTTTTGTGGAATTTCTGAGACAGACAGAAAGCTGTTTGTGTCCTGAAAAATCCCTGATTTGCATGAGTAAAACATCACATGGGATGATAATGAAATTGTCAGACACAAGTGATATCACCACGACAGAATAAAATGGGAACATTCTGATCCTCATGACTTTTCAGTGTCGTGGTTTTTATTCACTGTTTCACAGAAATCGACTGTTTGCAAATCACTTACTTGTTAAGGAAGAAGCTTGAGAAATCCCCTGACCAACTGTTTCAGTCCATCAGGATGAGAAAGTTTGGTAAGACAAGTAATATTGTTTGGTAACTTTTGTTGTTACACAGAAAAAAATGCTGGACTAATTTATCCAGCAATATGAGCTGTTTCTATGCAACATTTTATTGTTTTTACCAAACTTTTTGTTGGTTTTAACAAATATTTCACTGTTTTCCCCAGAATTTTGTCATTTTTATCAAACATTTTATTATTTCTACCCAACATGTTTTTGTTTTTCATATTAAACCAGCATGGAGTTGATGTTTTTCTTTTTTATTACCTGTGATGATCAAAATATCAGACTTTCTTTTACTGTATTTACAATACTTGTAGATTTTTTTCTGTATATTATTAGGACTTAACTACTAAGATTGTAATATTGTATTTCAAGGAACTTGCTCTTAGGTGTACACACATTTTATTACATTAAGCTAGTAAACTGATCCTCTAAAACCATGCCAGTGTAAAAATGGACCAACTAAAAATGCAAATTAAGCACCTGTTTATCATCCTAAACTGTCATCTTGTGTATCTGTATCTGTGGGCTGTGTGCGGGGTCAGAAAGGTCAATGCATCACCAAGGATTCACCCCAGCAACCACCTCTTTCATTCAATGAGGCCAGCAAGCGGGGGCACCTTGCTGCCTACCCAGTGATATCATCTTACCGGTAACACTGGGGCATTGTCTGAGGCTAACTCCCAGCGGCCCACTTTGGAAGTCATTTTGCAGATATGCTGGACATTTTCACACTCTAGAGAGATGTTCACACATTCAGGGTCATGTGTGCAACATGTATCGCAGCCAGACTGATATGGGGGATTAGAGTCTTAACAGTGTCTCATATGTATGAAGAAACCTGTACCTGATGTGTTTTGTTTGTGTTCTCTATGCGTGAGCTGCCAGAGGCTCAAGTGTAACACATACAATCCTCGACTCAAAGGGTGTAGGGTTTCTACCTGGTAGGGCCTGGCTGGCCCCTTTCAGCTACTGTTACCAGGCTACTCTCATCACTAATTTAACTGTGTTCTTCAGTCCAAAGCTCTGGGTGGCTGCTTGGTCGGGTGGTTGGTCAGATAAACGGGGGAAGGACAGTATTTCTCCTTGTGTCGGAGCAGTGCACCCTCCAGGGTTCCCAGAGGAGGACCGAACCTGAGCTGGAGCCGATGCAGAACGGGGAGGCTATGAGCCCGCAGGACTCCAAGGCAGCAGGGGCCGAGGCCATGGAGGAGCAGAAGGCCCAGAACCAGAGCCAGAATCAGGGGTGCACGGAGCCCACGGCGCCGCCGCTTCCTCCCCCTTCACCACCACCCCCTGGGCCACCAGAATACCCGAGACCTAGGCTCATTTTCCACACCCAGTTGGCTCATGGGAGTCCTACAGGCCGCATCCATGGATTCACTAATGTCAAGGAGCTGTATGCCAAGATCGCGGAGGTGTTCAACATCTCCCCCTCAGAGGTACAAATAAACTGCGTGCAACATGATGACAATTTGAAATGTCCTGTGAAGATACAAACTATAAAAAATGATTTGGTTGTATTCCCGTTTCACATTTCAGTGCTGTTAACTCAGTTGTAAGTAGGTGTTGGGTTTCTGTTCTAGGCTTTTTTCCATGATGCACTATTGAAGATCATTTGCCCTCGCTGCTGTCGGCCAGACATTGTCTGCGCCTTGACCAGGATCAATAATGGAAACAAATGAGCGGATAATGTTTTGTAGTCCGTCAACACCCACACATGTCGTAACACAACAAGTTATTGCTATGGATTCAATTTCAGGGCAAAACAAAACCAAGAGATGATGAGTATTTTACTTTGAAATAACAAACTATGGTAAAAGAACAGACACTATGTCCTCAGTTACATTGATGCAAATATCCTCCAAATTCCAACTTGTTTTTAACAGATACAGGCAATTACAGTATTTTTAAGTAACCCATTAGAAGTAATCTAAAGAAAAATAGTGAAACTCCTCTCTGAGTAGTTCACATGACTTAAAATCCTCCATGTGTAAAAATAAAATTACTGAATAGGACTGAAGTAGTGATCTTACCCTAACATCTACCCTAATGTATCTGTCTTTAGTGTATCTGTCTAATGTGGAAACAATAAATAACACATTTCAATTGCTTATGTTTGGTTACACAACTAAACAGTTCACTTGTAGCCCAGTGTCCAAACTATTTACAGTCAGTTTAAAGCAAGACAGCTGCTCTCAAGGACAGAATCACTGAGAAGAGGTCACCATTTGAAACCTCACTGTGGCCTGATATTGCTCTCAGTGCTGAACTCAAACTTGTTAAATAATTGTTAGTCATCAGCTCTTTCTGTCTCAGCGAGGTACACTTAGCAGCAGAACAATAACTATTTGACACTGGGCTTATCATAAATTATCAGTAGTGTTGTGAAGGCCACCATGAAGGCTTTTCCTATCACTGCTCAGCATAATAACTTCAAGGGGAGTGATATGGAAAAATGTACGTTCCAGTATAATTAACCTTGAAGACCAACCATCAAGTAGACTCTGAGGTTTTTTAAAAACTGTTTTATCTAGTCATGCTGACCACACCCCCTGTCATACTGAGGGGGAAAAAATAAATAAGGAGGCATTCCTGGGCCAATAATGCACAATAATAAAGTGGTGGTTTTGTATTTAAATTACAGTTTATTTCTTGTTGCAACTAGAATATCTTGAAGTGCATGCAGACTGCTCTATGAGACATATTAGGTAACCAGCTGGTGAAAGTGCAATAGTTTCCTTGATCTCCTCTGGCCTGAACAGCAGTGTTATACAGTTACTGTACACCCTCATGTCAGGGAAGACCTTGGACTTAAGTCAGACTGTGAAACTTGCCAAGAGAATTGCTATGAACAGGAACTGCTCCAAGATAAGAGTTCATTCAGGTTATCTTGAGCTTCCGCTACGTATCATCAAGAGAAACTTGAACTTTGACTTCAAGTTTACAACTAAAAGCTCATTTTTAAGCTAAAAAAATCAAATTAGGACAAAAAAAATGCTTTCGTCAGATTCAATCCCATAATATTAAATGTGCATGTTTGTAATTTAGGCCCATTTGCTTTGATACATGGCTGATATTATGCAGTGTGATCCTAAAATTTAGCTGGATTTGATAACTCCATTATGCTCTATTAGCCTCTCATTGTGTCATTAATGTTTTATCACCGTGGATGTAATAAGCCTGTTATATTTATGGCTGAAAACAGAACGAGTGCAAATCATTTGGCTCTGCTGCCCCCTGCTGGTTAATATCTATATTGCACAGCCAAAGACATTCAGATGAGTTTCCTTTTGTAATAAAATGGAAGAAAGAAAATGAAAAACAGTGGAGGCTGCAACAAAAAAGTAACTGTTTTATTTATGGTCTATGAATTAACAATCCAGTTTCAATAAATACTAAATAATATATTCCTGCAAAGGGTGATGACATTGTTCATTTATGTCTGATATAACAACACCCAATCCATCTTCAAATAAAAAAATATGTTAGTGAGGATTCATCATACTACAGTACTGGTTCAACTCAGTGGTAACTTTGGATATTCATGATATTTGAGGCTACACTAACAACTTTTTTTTTTTGCCTATTCTCCTTCCCTCAGATCCTGTTCTGCACCCTCAACTCTCATAAAGTGGACATGCAGAAGCTACTGGGGGGACAGATCGGACTGGAGGACTTCATCTTCGCTCACGTCAGAGGGGAGACCAAAGAAGTGGAGGTGACAAAGACAGAAGACGCACTGGGGCTCACCATCACAGACAATGGAGCCGGATATGCTTTCATTAAGGTGATTCAGAGGTAGAACAAAACACGGGCAACGAAACAATACAGTCACAGAATACGGACGTTTCTGATTGGTTACTTGGAAAAGGATGAGTTCTGGTAAAGCTGCAGTGGAAACGCTGTAGTCCTCCGTTGGGCAGTCTAACCTTTCAGCTGGAGGTGTTTAAAAATGTACAACCTGTTTGCAGAAAAGAAAACATGAAGGGTTTAGGTTTCCATATTTTCCAAACAGTCGTTAAAGCCACATATGGACAAGTTTTGTGATAGATGTAATGTTACAGAACCTTTACAGTATCAATCAGAGAACAATATTAACAGTAACCAATATCCAATCAATCAAAATCCATTAATATTTCTCGATGTGTACTGATGTATTTCATATTTGGTGATATCTGGACCTCAGATCTGAAAACCGTCGGTCACTTACATCTTTGTAATGTTGTTTTCAATGTCTTGCCTTCAGAGGATAAAGGAGGGCAGCACCATAGATCGACTGAAGACAGTATGTGTGGGTGACCACATCGAGGCTATCAATGACCAGAGCATCGTAGGGTGTCGACACTATGAGGTGGCCAAGATGTTAAAAGAGCAACCGAGAGGCATACCCTTCACTCTCCGTCTGGTGGGGCCCAAGAAGGCTTTTGGTAAGTGGAAAATGTCATTGATGAAATGATCCACTGGAAAGCAGCACAGATCTTGGCGCTGACGATGAGGAAATCAAGAGCAGGGAACGTTTCTCATGTAACTTCTAAGCTCTCAGCATACAAAAATATTTGAGCTATATACAGTATATATACATTTTGATGATAAAAACGTCCATATAAGGTGTGGCAGCGACAGTTTGTTCCCTCATGTTATTGCCCACAGTGGCTGATGAGGTTCAACCCTCCTCAGGCACTTTGGATATCTCATTAGGAGAACAGGGAAACGGGGACAGGAACATTTAAGACAAGATTGGTCATCTGCCAACAAGTCTGGAAAAGTTTTTAAACTTAAAATAAATTTACTGGTTTTACAGCAGTGGCCTGAGCCAGAAGGATTTTGTGTGATGGTGGATGCTTCAAAATAAAATCAAATGATGTATATATCATCATTTAGAGTTAGGAAAAGTTGGGAAATCACATCAACAAAGCAAATGTTTTTGGTCTTGAGTCAATTCACTTCTTGTTTACAGTACACTTTGCGTTTCTGTCAAAAAATAAATAGAGTGCATTGAAAATCCATTATTTCAGCAAATGAGCAAATTTCATTTCCAAACATGCACAGACAAAATTAAAAAGGCTTTGAGGGTTTTTTTTTTCTTCATGGTGACTGGGAAACAGAAAGCCTTCAGAAAGTCTACAGCAATACATTTTATTATTCGAAGGTTCTTTAATAACTGACAGTCCATCTCCAGGCAGAAAAGAAATGAAGGAAACATCGAACAGGAATACAGACAGAACCTGGAAGCACCTTTCAGACATGACACACACATCCAGACACATACATTTGTACTTGTACATGGACTCTGTTTGAAAGTATACATCCTTTAGCATCTTCACTTATCTTTTTTAACATTTAACATTTGTTTAACCCATTTAAAAGCAAGTCAAACTGTTCCCACATTCTTGTTTTTTTTTCCTATGATTTATAGTCATACACCAGTTCGCCAAAGTAATTGTAAATATTTAATCCACATGTTCTTGTTGTGCTTTTTCTGTTGCTATAGAGCTTGAAAGACACTTTTATTTACATTTCAGCTATTAATCTACCAGGGGAAAAAAAGAGTGAACAGGTTTGTTATGTAAGAGTGATTCACTTTGTTCAAAACCAAGTCAGGACTGGTAACATGTGTTTATTTGAGTCATATGTCTGAAGTTACGATAGATAGATAGATAGATAGATAGATAGATAGATAGATAGATAGATAGATAGATAGATAGAAAAATTCTTGTCAAAGTTTACTGGATTGTGTACCTGTCAAAAGTTCAATAACACGGAGTAAAAGGAAGAAAGTCGCCTTTTCTGAGTGGCCCTGAGTGGGTTGGAGTCCCGCTGTCTATACCATTGCTTATCAGACAGGAAACCAAATCCACGGTCAACTGGAGGACTTCCTTCCAGCGATCAGTATATTGTCACCACCTTGTCAGAGCATATATTCTCTGTTAACTGTGAATCAAGTGTGCTTTGTACTTTCACACGTATTAAAACGTCAGCGCAAAGTAAACAGGAATAATTATGACTGGGCTGAGGGGTACTGAGTTCACCACCAGCCAATGGATTATACAAACATCTCGCTCAACCCAGACTTTATTTTGTAATACTGTCGCACAAGTAAGTCGTATGAATTGAAACCTTTAAGGAAATGCAGAATAAGTCGTCTACTGTAAAATGTTTTCTGCAGGAGATTATTATTTGGTCTCTAGGAGAATTTGTGAAAGCATCACATCCAACTCTCTCGATACATCCTAATCCTGCAAACAGAGGCAACATTATATCAAGTTTCCAGCACCCACCTCTTTTGCGTGGGCGAGCTGTCACTGTGTTGAGTGACCGCAGCATCAGGGTCTGGTTTCTGCTGCAGGTGATGAGCCGAGCAGAAACGAATCCCTTCACCTTACTGTATATAAATCTGCCAGTCATTTTTTTTTCATGGTTACATAAGTAAATTAAATGTATGAAATGTAAATTGTATTGATTCAAACTCACACACACTCTCACACACACACAAACAGGTTGCCAAATGTGTATATGATCATTTTGATTTATGTATTCATTAGACTAATTGCAATCCAGAGATGTATAGTCTTTGGTGAGTGTGACAAGGAGGAGAAACATCCATACCTGCACAAACTGAGGTTAAAAAAAGTGTAATTTTTTGTGTTACATATCATGAGGATTGACCTCCATCATTTTGCATGTGTCTGCATGTCACAGCTGTTGCAACACACCTCAACCAACCAGATGGAAGATTTATGAGGTACAGTTAAAAAACAAACAACAATATAAAGTCAGCACAGATATTTTCTGACCATGTTTGAGTGTAATACGCTAATAAAATGTTTACTTGCTACTGTTTACTATTATAGCAATGTGATCGATAAAAGCTGGGAGCGGTTGGGAGTGTGTTAGGGCCTGTCTTTGTCTTTGTCTTGTCTTGTTGAGGTTGATTGTTACTGTTGTAATGTTGTATTGTTTAGGGTGATTGGTGTTGAGTGGGGAAGGGTATGGAAAATTATAAGCATTGCTTCTTCCATCCCCTTTTCAAACCACAAAAATATGATTTCATTGTTAATTGTAAATTGTAAAATGGATTTGAAACAAATAAACAAACAAATCAATACTGGAGAATAGAGGGCAGTGAATGCAACTCAGCTGAATGAAAGAAACAAGCAAAGCAAAACAAAACAGAAATGAACCCTGTGCTACTTACTGACACTTATAACCAATGGTAATACAGCATCGAGTAGCGAGTGTGTGGATCGGGGAAACTACGCCCTGGAAAAGTCTCCAGCAGGTGTCTCAATGTACAAAATGCCAAGGTCGAAACATGGTCAGTGACAAGCATAAAAAAATAAGCCTTGCACAAATCAAATGCTGAGTCAGAATAACCACGAAGAGGAGCTGGTCCTAATCACAGCTGTCCTGAATGACAGTTTGACAGCTGGTGCAGTGATGATGGCCGCAGCTTCACTGGAGGAAGTGGACAGGCTCAGTCAGACAGGGTGGGACGCAGGAAGGAACCAATCGCAAATGAGGGACTAGCACAGGCTAAAGTGCACACAGAATCAAAACAGAGTGAGTTACACCAAGAGGAAGGAGTGCAGCAGCCTGTGGCTAGAAAACTGTAATTCAAACAAACAGGATACAAACCTTAGTTCCAATCAGCAGCATGTGTTACATTTATTTAAAGTCTGACGTTTGTCTGTTTTTCAGAACTTGTGCAGTTTACTGAAGAACAACAGACGGCTATTAGGACATAGCTGATCCTGACCTCTGACCTCGCTTTGAAACTGATTTATTTTGTCTCAGTGAGATATTATAATAACCAGATGTGCATTTTTATGTGGGCCCCATGGAGTGAGTAAACAAAAACCCTCTGAGAAAACATCCAGCAAGTCACTGATCAACAAAGAGCTGTGGTGGGGATCAGAGCCTTGCTCAAGGGCATCTCAGTAGTGGCTTATAGGTGGACTGGCACCTCTCCAGCCACCAGTCCACGCTCCAGATTTTCATCTGGGTTGGGACCTGAACTGGCGATCCTTCGGTTCCCAACACAAACCCCAACCCACTGAGTCCCTGCCACCCTGTTTAGCATGTGAGCATGTGTGAACATTTACCACGACTGGAATGATGCTGATGAAAAAAACTATGAAGGTCACAAACCATGGTAACAAGGTTATTCAGATGGTAGGTGGAAGAAAAATGATCAACAAAAGATTAAAATTACTTCTAAGGATGTCCGGACAACATTCAATTTCAATAGTTGTGACAATGTTGAACTCAGAACTACTGCAGCACTGAAGGGCAAACAACAACAACAACAAAGGCAAATCACAAAGCAGACGAGGACAAAGACCTGGATGCTGATTGGACAGAAGCACTGTCTGTCTTCCTGTCAAGTGCAGAAGGCTGATTTACACACCCTCCTTGTCACAGCCCCTATTCTGGTAGAGGTCTTGTGTGTCTGTCTATTTCCTGTGTGCTTTGTGATTCTCCATTGTTACATAAAGAAGTCAGGAGATCACCAAAGTCACACATGGTCTTTGAAGAAGCTGAATGGCAATCCACCCGATATAGACCGAGGAGATGGAATTACTTTTCGAGAGGCCATCTGTACCACTGCACCACCATTGTGTCTAAAACAGGCTGTAATGTGATGTGGAAATAGTTTCCTGTCGCTCTGAGTATCTGATTCACAGTCAGCTTCTTTATTGTTAACACACACACAAAATAAAACTCAGTTAAATGGTGAACAGACAGACTGGAAAATCGTGAGTCACCTCCAATCGAACACAGGCCTTGTGCATCACCTGAAGTGTTCTCATCAAAAAACATGGGCAGGACTCAACTTCACAATTGACTACACACTGAACTTAATATTTAACCCACACAGGCAACATAACTTTTTAACAATGACTCCTTGACTCATCACACTACACCCAAGCATCACTTATTAAACCCATATTTCATGATTAAAACCTAGCAGAAGCAGCAGGATATCCTCAGGTAAACTACAAATAACAACCTGACCAGTTGAAAATTGTTGAATGTTTTATCATTTGCGAGAAAAGAAGCGAACATCCAGACTAGGAAATGTGTATTTTGGTGCCTTGCGTTGGACTCCTGTCTTTTCCCAGAAACCTACAAGTCATGTGTAGGAAGGAGTTTTAATGTTTGGCAGCACATCAGCTTCCTGAGAAATCATAGAGGATATCTAAGAGGCGCAATATACACAGGAAGAGTCATCAGCAAAAGTTGAAAGGTTAGATGACTGTGCTGTATTAAAAAAAAACACTAATTGCCACAAAATAAATAAATAAACAAATCTGATTAATGAGTTTCACCCTGTGTTTAGATATGATTGGTATGAGGACCCGAGCGCCAAAATCCAATGAGGGAAAGATGGTGAACGGGAAGGAGACGCTGCGACTTCGCTCCAAGGGTGCAGCTACAGTTCAGGAAGTGGTAAGTTTCACATGCTGCTTATTGGACAATGGCTGATTTCACTTCCTGACATCCTCAAATATTTCCACATTTCACCTTTACACACACACACAGAGAGCGACGGATAAAAACGGTTTTGTTTTTCTTAAATGGACTTGACATGAACTCAGTAACCCCAGTTGACTCAACCCACACATAAGTGAATGAACTACACTGTTTTGTAGGAAGTGACCTTTGTAAACAAAATGATTCCTACTTCCCACACTCCAGTGATGGATATTTCACATTACACTGATCTGTAACATAAACCCACCAGAGCACATTTCTTGAAAAGGGTAATCGGTTTACAACATGTGATGCATTTTACACATTTTATAAGAAAACATTTAGCGCCTACACCTACATACTGCAGATTAAATCCTCTATACAACTCAAAACGAGAACATAAACAATAAACAAAAGTTGTTGTTACGCAATCTGGGGTTTGTGTTAGGGATGTGTTTCTGGTGTTATGTTTAGTTTACAAGTGAATATCCACAAACACCTCTGTGGTTTTCTCCCAGCAGAATGAGTTTGAGGAGCAGGCCACCAAGAAAGTGGACGACCTGCTGGAGAGCTACATGGGCATCAGAGACCTGGAACTGGGTAAGACCACCCACGTAACACTCGCCTCCCTAAAACAGACTTCACCTTCATGTCCATCTTTAGACGTTAGGAAGCTCTGAACAGATGTTCACACGCAAAGCAAGATGTCACAGAGATGTTTTATTATTCATAGTTTCCCCCATGAAAATACCTTTGTATTTGAGTTGTGTGTGTGTAGTATTTCTAATGTACCTGTTTTTCCTTAACATATTTGACTTTTAACTTCGAGCAACAATACGTCAATGAGTAGCTTTTTCTACAGTTTTTATTCACAGATCACACTCTTCCTTAGCTGAGGTGGTCAGTCAGTTATCTGTGACACTTTACACTCAATAGAAACTGTTAGAAATAAAAAGAAGTGGCAACATCGATAGTGGGCTACTTGCTTTCATCCCTTTGTCCACTTCACAAGGTGAAAAATACACACAATACAACAGGTTTATTGTGCTGAGAATTTGAGAGTGACTTGAATTTGAACTTTTCACATTTTAAAAGACAGTTGTCTGATTTCTAACATTTGGGAAAGTGGTTTCTTAGTTTGTTTTTCCTCCTGGCTTTTTGTTTGGATTTTCTCCTTTAAAAAAACATTGGGTTACATATTTAGTTTGAGAAAAAATATCATTTATCATAGACGAATAGCACGAAGAGATAAGAATGTCATCTATGTGAGTGCACCACCAAAATGTAATGGCAGGAGTTCACAAATACTTATCCTAGGGAACAGCCAAGGCCTGTGTCATTGCCTGATTATTCAAACCGAACAGTAGCGTGGGTGTTTCTTGAGAAAACTCAAAGATTTGTGGTGTATGCTTTTCCAGTTTAGCTGGTATCCAACTTTTAACTTTTGGATTACAAACACGACTATAAAAGGGAATATCAGTGAAGCTTCTGAACAGATTTTTGTTGGTTGTCGTTCTGGCTTTATGTCCTGAAAATGAGAATTTACTCCCCACAATAAAAACTTTGACTTTACTTACTCACAACCTGGGATTAATCAAAATCTGTGAACATATACATTCTTGTATTGTTCCCTTTGTTTTGCAGCAACAACCATTGTCGAAGCGGGAAAAGACAAGAAGAACCCCGATGACTTTGCCGAGGCATTGGATTCAGTTCTGGGAGATTTCGCTTTTCCTGATGTGTTTTTGTTTGATGTATGGGGAGCTATTGGCGATGTCAAAAATGGCAGAATGTAGACATGTATTGTATACACATGGAGTACTTTCCAAACTTCAATTTTTAATCACTTCTTTTACATTCGTGAGATCATTTTGTCAAATCCTTACGATGGGTACAGAAACACAGAAAACAGACTAGTTTTGAGTGCACTTGATTAAACAGAGGTATACTCTCAAGACATTGTTAAAAAACTGCACCACTGGACATCAGTGAGCCATCTAGGAATCCAGGAAGTTTGATAAGCATCAGTAAACCCATTTCCTCAGATCAAAAGAAAGGAACATTTTTGGACACTTCAAAGTTTGAACTAATCCGTCTACTTCGCCGTTAATAACAACCCTGCATGAGTGAGGGTCTAAGTGACCTTAAACATCTATATATTCTCAGTCCTCCAGTAGGAGATAGTCCTGAACTTGAACTTCCCCAAATTTCTTTGAATGTAGGTCAACTGGACTTGGTTGTTGATCCCAAAAACAGTATTTGAGGACATAAATCAAACCTGTCATCTGAAAATAGCCAAAGGGCAAACCTCCAGCTGAACGATCCTGCTCTGCAATTCACATTTCCCCGATGATCATTACTGTCAAATCGAAACTCAACCTATGAATTCACATGATAAAAATAGACAAACATGTTTTGTGCATGCTTGTGCTTTGTGCACATATAAACTGCTCCCTTGGACTTCTTTGCATCAATCTTGCCTGGGAAAAAAATGAAGGTCTTCATTCTGGCTAATAATGAATAATATCATAGTATCACATATCCAGCTGTGCTCCACTTCTGCCATTTTTCAAACAGAGGGAGAATTTGTTTGTTTCTAAGAAAGAATGTAAATATACTACAGTAGTTTGTTGCCGTCTTTATACTTCAGTATACATTTACTGCTCTAATGTATTTGCTCTTTCTTTGTTTTACACTTTAGACTTGAACAGTTATGTGTAGGTATACCGCCATGTTCTTTGCATACATGTAACTGAGTAAACACTGAACTGCTACATTTCAAACTGCAGTAAACTTTCTTAATGAAGACCTGACAATGTATGGCAAATTGTGCATGTTTAAACTGCAAGTAAAATGGTTAAAGTCAGAGTTGTTAAGTTTATGTGTGTGTGTGTGTGTGTGTGCGTGTGTGCATGTAACAGAAAAGCAAATTTCCATTTTCTGCATTTCATTAATTTTTTATTTATATGTACAATCACAAGTCATTTCTGTCAAGTGCTTTATAATATTTACACTTCATATTACAATAATGCACAGTATTGATTGCTGATATAGATTTATAGAATATAATATTAGTTACAAAGGAAATTGAAATTGCACTGGTGTACATGACAAACTTTGAAAACTTTTTTGAGGGCAGTTTGTTTTTAATATATATAAAAAATGTCTGTTACATTTAAGCCTGTGAGAATGAGTTCACACAATGTTGTTTAAGTCCATCAGCTGCAGGCAAATCTCTTTGTATTTAGCAGTGTACTGGAGTCTTCAATCTGGTGTGTGGTGACATTTTTTCACTGGTGTAACGTTATACTTCAACAAGCAGTGAGTGGCTTGCCACAGCTGAAGAGGCAGTGACGAAGGGGAGGGGGATTCTGCACTGTAGGTTTAAGATACATCAAAATATTTTTACCTTAAACATTATAGCAAAGTTCAGCAGTCAATGTTCAGTGTTTGATGGTGCTAATACCCATAGACTGTACATAGAAATGGACAAAACCAGGTCTCAAAAATGGGGCCAATGCAGAAGTGAAAAAATGTGCAATACTCCCGATGGCCTCTAGATGCTGGGTCCAAAAAGGTCTAGTTATTTTCAATTCTGTGAATACATGTTTTCTACAAGTCATCCTAAAATCATCAGCTAAAGTCAACTCTTCCTGATCTGGTGGTTCACCTGAAAAAAAAAATCATTACGTAGACATTAATCTTAGCTGTGAACTCCTGTCTCATACACATTGGGCAGTGACCTTGGGTTCAAGGTTTAGACCCCCCTCCTCACACCTCCCTTCATATCCAAATATGGTCACTTCTGGCTCCAAACAACCAACATGGCGACATTCAAATAGCCATCTCCTGACGTGATGTCACATTAGTTTCATCCTTTCTTTATACAGTCTATGTTTACACCATCCCACTGTCACTGTGGACATTCAAGGGCTCCCCCAAACAATGCACAGATAAATACTCTCAAGAATACGACACACAGAACCATCTATGTGCATAAGTGTACATGTACATAAAAGGCATATTGTCACACCAGTTATTAGATAAAAACAATAATTGCCCGTAGCTACTGTAATATGATGTTTAAAACTGAAATATCATAAAAGATCTTGATGGAGCAGGACATACAGATAACTTGAAAGGTGCCTTAGGTGAGAGAGTGCTGAGTGTAGTGGTTACAGGGATCCTTTTTAATTGTTAGATTACAGGTTTCACACTCCAACAACTCCCGCTTTGTCTTTATGTTTTGACTTTGAAGTTTCACTACTAATACTGCAAAATATTCCCAAGGTAATAATAACATTTGGTGAATTCAGTCTCTTCAGATTATTGGTGCAATCCTCCAATACGTCGTGGTCACAGTCGACATTGAAACTCAGAAAGTGGAAACAGTCAAACACATATTCAGACGTCACTCAGTCTGTTTTAATAACCAATATCCAAGTTGTCATGGAGAAGCAGGTGGAGTTTTTAGCTCAGTCTGGAGCATCACATTAGATTTCTCAGTCTGTTCTGCTTCATCTGAGCCCAGGTTGCTCCCAAGTGAAGCTCTTGTGAACCTGGGAATGGTCCCACTGAAAGATGGGTACATGCTCATGATGGACCCCCGGGACCAGTTGAAACGGGGGTAGACTCTCTTAAGAACTGCCCTGCGAAAGAGGATATATACCCATGGGTCCAGGATCTGGTTCCAGGTGGCGAAGCGTATCCATAGCAGGAGGTATTTGATCTGGAGGGGACTTCCGGACAGCACAGTTTTAGAAATAAAGACCTGGTGGTGGAGAGATGGATGGGAGGGAAAAAACAGAGACAGAGGGAATAAAAAGGAAGGTAAATGTGAGAAGTATAGAAAAAAATAGAAGTGAAGCAAATTGTAGTTGAAAAGATTTGGAGGAAGAAATTAAGGAATGAGAGAAGGAAGATGAAATTGGTTAATATTAAATGCACACGGACACTCAGTTAAAT
>OOFC01016329.1:0-32577 GCA_900323345.1 Pseudochromis fuscus
TAGGGCGCACCGCATTATAAGGAACAGAAACTACTGTAGTGGCTGGAGTTGTGTTATCATCCATCTAGATGAAGCTGTGCTAAAGTGAATGTCAACAAAACAGTCAGATAAGTCAGTCAGTCAAACTTTATTAATAGAAAACAAACCAATGTTCTGACAACTCCGTTCACTCCAAAACAAGCTAGTGCATTCACAATACAGTACCGTACGTACCAGTAGCTCTTAGATATTAGCGCCATCTTCGTTGAAAACAATGTATTTCCAACTCCATTTGTCACAGTTCAAAGCTACATGAACAGCTGTTTTATTTTTTTCTCCGAGGTAACGTCAGTGACGTAGTATTATCTTTTACCAACAGCAAGGTACAACAGGTAGTGCAACTTTTTATCACGTAGTTAGTGCATCACAAACGTGGAGGGAACTTTTTCCTGATTCAGTAAACACGTAAAAGAAACAGTCTGATACCGCTACGGTAAATCAGACGTTAGTGCAATCACAATAGACGCCCCCTGACTACGGTAGCCATAATTAATAATTAATTAACAATATTGATCCATATATAAGGTGCATCGGATTATAAGGCGCACTGTCAGTTTTTGAGAAAGCTAAAGGCTTTTAGGTGCGCCTTATAGTACGGAAAATACGGTAAACAACAATTCAAAAGGAAAACACGTTCAAAATTCATCCTTGATGCAGCCTGTTTTCACCGTGCATCTCTATCTGTAAAGGTTAAATCATGTTCAGTACATCCATCACAGGGCAGAGACCTATGTTTGACTCCTCAGTCAAAGCCAGTCATGTTACCGATGTCAGAAAAAAGGCTTTAAAGTGAATCTAAAGCAGACATTCTCCATTTGCAACCATAAGCTGCAGTTAGCTTAAAAAGACAGATGCCTGGCTGACTCCAAAACATGAACTCACAATGTCACTCACAACATAAAGTTGCTGTGGTTAATTCATTCACCAGTGTAGCCAGCAAAGTGTTTCAACATGTGTTTTGATGGGTAGCAAAACAGACCACCTACCATGCCTCAAACTGAGCAAAATGCAGAGACACTGTTGAAAAGATGAAAGAGGAAAGAAAAAAAAAAAAAACTCACATTGATGTAATTTGCATTGATGTAGTCATCTGTGCTTTTCAGAATGACTCGCGTGGCATCATCTGTTGGGAGAGAGGAGGAGAAGAAAAGGGGTTGACATTACACATCGAGAAAAATAGGAGTGAGACAAAGAGAGAGAACAAACAAAGTCAGGAAATAAAAAGGACGAAAACGAACAAAGGAGGCAGAGAGTGTGACGGGCGGAACAAAAGATTAACACCAGCACATGTGTGAACACAGAGGTGTACAGGAATAGACAGCCGCCGTGTGCAGGCACGTACAAGGAGAGATGTCTCTGTAGCGATTTTTGGAAACGTTCTGAGGTAATTTGGCACACAGCATGGTCATCCCCGGCCTCTTCCTGTACAGTTGCTGTCAGAACACAAACACAAACATAAAGTTGTGAAAAATCAGTAAACACCAACCATTGCTTTGCCAGCGTTGTGTATGTAATATTTATCACATGCATCATCAGCGACTGTACACGTGTGCGTACAGTCTACTTGTGTGAATTTATTTCTGCGTCCTCACATCAAACTGTGCCAGTATGGCTCCGCTGCTCAGGCCTTCCTTCAGCGTGACCATGGAGTCCCTCAAAGCATGCTGGTCTAGTTGGGCGGGGTCCTGAGGGGACTTCTCAGGGATGTACTGAAAATCTGGCTCCGAGTCCACCTTCTCCTCCACCACGTCGTAGATGGCTGAACAGGACAGAAAACAACAACATGTATATCCATGTGGCTGCTGATGTGGACCAAGGCCTCTGGGTGGTTTAAAAATCACAACCGCTGCACTGCACAATGGAGTGTGAATATTTGTACGTCTTTATTTCAACAGCAAAATTGGACAATGTGAATCGACAGGCATTCAATACATTGATGCAATCTTATATCGGCTTTGATGTAAGAGAGGATGGGATGTACAAATCCCTCTTTGACCCAGTTAAAATACCAAGAATGTCTATATTTCATCATCTTTAAGAGCTCGCCTCTCGGCTTTGCTGATGCTGATTAAAAGAAATGCTTTGGCATCTTCCTCCATGGTGGAGACATATAGCTGAGATGTACAGAAACCAAAATGTACAACTATTTGCAATTATAAAGAAATCAGACCCAAAGCTTGTCACCAGATGTGTAGTTGTTAAGCACCAGCTGTTCACATGTTACACTGAGCAGAGCTAACACTGAATGTTTACAGTCACTAAATTAAAAAGTGGCTGCAACACACAAACTAGTTCTGTCATGAAAAATTAACTCACCATTTGGTCTGACCAATAGGATGAGCTCCCCAGAGTGGCTCTCACAGCTGGCCTTGATGAACATGACCACCTGGTCATGGGTGTGGTCAGAGATGTCCCGCCCATTGATTAAGACCACCTGATCCCCCTCGTTAAGGCGAGGCACACACAGGTCAGCCTAAAGAGGAGAAAGACAAAACGGACACAACTGAATGACAGATAAATGAAAGTGTTGTTGTGGATCTGAAACTTTTCAAGTGTTTATTTCAATAAAATGTTTCCAGTTGGACAAAAATGTCTTCAGATAAAAAAAAATACTGAGGCTAACAAGTAGGTGAAATGTATTTGAGTCTCCCCAAGTCTTGACTGAAGTCATATTCTGACCAGTAAAAAAAAAAAGATAAGATGAATGTGTGACTGAAATGGGAGAGATGTTATAGACTTTTCAGATTTACATAATCTCAGTGGAGCCAGCTTGTGACTTACTGATGTTCCTGGAGCCACTCTAGATACAATGATGGGCATCTTCTGGTCAGCTCCACCCTGGAAACACAGACACATATTTACAGCCCAACGCTTTGGTCAAATGTCATTTTTACTTATGAAAAAATTAACGATTTATGCAGGACTGTGGATGTGCCAATTTAAATGACTGGATGATCCAAGAGGCTATAAAGAAACAGAGGCTGTGAACAGACTTTCTGTTGCATCAAAGCTCGTGTCTGCTCTCACCTTTACATTGAAGCCGAAACGTCCATGTTCATCGGGTCTCATCTTGATCAGGACCAGGTTATCATGAGGAACTACTCCATTCAACTGAAACAACACAGTTCAACACAGATACATGAAGTTTACATCCTGTTGTCTTCTACACCATCCTTCTACAGGACACAGCAATTATTTTTTGTTTTAAGAGTACTCACATTTTAATAAGAGAAAAGATTTGATGGTATATTAAAATTATTTTCAGCATAGTTCAATTTCAACGACTTCTACATTTTTTCAGCCACAGACACCATTTAAACTTCAAGACATTTAAAAAAGATAATCCAACTATCAAAACATAGCAACATACCAGCTAATCAGGGAATGGAAACAGACCAACCAATCAGAGCACGGCTGGTTTTTAGCTACAGCTTTTTCAAATATTCTGTTAATTTCATTTTAAGGATTTTTTTTCTCTCCATTTTTAGCTTGTTCAGCACTTCCAACAATTTATTTCTGGCCTCTAGGGGCAGAAACACACAATTGCAAATCCCCTACACAAGATTGGTTTATAAAAAATAATTATTTCACTTCAAATTTAGCTGAGTTTACTTGTGTAGCTGACCCTTTACTTTCCTCTAAGCTCGTACTATATATAACTGTATATACAGTAAGAAGCAAAACAATGAGATTAAAGACGGCTCTTTAGAGCAGAAGACATTACACCAAGTAGTCTTTTTTCAATGTTAACAACAAACATTAAAATATCAAAATATGTATCACTTTATTTTGTTTAATCATCAGGCTTGAGGAACCTCAAAGAAACCTCTCAAAGACGGCCTCTCAATATTCGTCTCAATACATGTTTACAATTTTGTATTAAGAGGCTTTATGCAACCGTACGAAGTCTTATGAGTGTTTGTGCTCCCACACTGACCGTGGTCTTGTCAGCGTTGACGGGAACATCATACATCTCATTGAGGTGGTTGTCCAGGAGGCTCTGCTGGGAGTGGGCCTGGATGATCTGGCTCAGCGTCTTCCTGCTCAGCTGCTTGGGGGGCAGAGCTGGAGGCTGGCCGTCTACCCCGTCTGGAGACCTGAGGGGTGGAAATAAAGGAAAGTGTTAAGCTGGTAATAAGACAGAAAAAAAAACACGTGTTGATATTTTGTGACGACACTTGAACCCATTAGACAACAAAACACAGAAGATTCTTACAGTCCTATAACATTATCTCCAAACGTCCTGTAACTTCTGCTGGAAGAAGGGATTTCTACAGTTGGGGGAAACCCAAAGCTATGCAGGTACAAAACACACACGACTAATAGTCGATAGCTAAAGGTCTTCCTGTTTGTTAAAGAGGTGGACTGAAAGAAAACGAGACAATTGGAGAAAAACAGATAAAAGGGAATGAGAGAGAAAGAGATTGCAAGAGACAGAGAGGCTTAATAGCACTGTGTTAGTCACAATGCATTAACCTCAATAAAATGGCAGCAAGAGGAAGGAAAACGCCCCCCCCCTCCTCCCATCCTCTTCATCATCCTGACAATAAAAGGCAGAGAGTGTGTATGCTGAAACAACACAGTCAGTCAGGTAAGGCTTTCAGCAGCATCATGGCACTCTGGTGGGTAAAAGCCAGTCATTTCTCTCTGTGTCTGTGTATGTGTGTGTGTGTGTGTGTGTGTGTGTGTGTGAGTGAGGTTGTGCACAGGCACTCCTTAGGGGCGGGAGCAGCAGTCAAATAGCATTTCCTTTGTTTTGACTGCGGCTATTGGTGTCACTTTGTGTCTTAAATACACACACACACACTAACATTTATTATGGGTCAAAACCAGGCCAGGCTTTCAGAAGGAGGGCAGTGCACAGCAGGCCTGAGCCGAGACGGCACATCCTCCTACATTACTGCATTTCCTCAACGCGGCACAGACAAGTGAAATACATATGCAAACATCTCGGTTCCTTACCACAAGTTAGGCAAGGCCCTGCAATAATGAGGTTTAAAACCTGTCTAGACTGGACATGATTAAACTCTGCTTTTTAGTTCTGTCATTTGATTTTAATTGTATTTAATTGCTGTTAAATGCCGTCTTTTGCTTGAGAAAAAATGTGAAGCCTAAAAAGAGAGGTAAAAAAAAAAAAACACCAGAAGATAAATCTAAAAACTCTTTGAGTGCACACCCAGTTTTTTGTTTTTTTTTAACTAAATTATTTTCCGAAGCCACCCTATGCTTTGAACCTGTGAGGAAATTGGTGCGATTACAGCATCCAAAGTGATTTATCACAGCACAGCATCATACAGTTGCATGCAATGTTGTGTTACAGTATAATGTGTAATTGCACCTTTTTCTTCCCAGACACCGTCGAGGAAATAAAGACAGTGCATTTGGAAAAAAAAAAAAAAAGTCCCTGTAATGTACGGTGGTTAGCTAAACAGATCATTTTCGCTTTACACAACTAAAAACAGAACATTATAGAGAGAGTTTCCAAGCGTTATGGGTGTGTTGTATTGAGTGTGTGTGGAACTGACACAGTGAAAGAAAAAGAAGGTTTTAGTTTTTCTTTCTGATCAATCTGGACACCCTGGTTGACTCTTATTCTTTAACTGTTTAACACCGAGAATGTTTGATATGTGCTAAAGAAAAGAACTGAAACCATTTGGTGCAAAATGGTAGTTAGATAAAATTAGAACATCCACCAAAATCTAAAATGTAATCTGGACGGGGACCAAATCGTTTTAAACTCAGATCACAATGGAGTTCGAGGAGGAGGTAATTCAGAGTCACCGAAGCTTAGAAAAGAAAAAAACAACATGATCTTGTTTCATTTGACAATAATCGACTTTTGGGAATTGTAGCCAGTAGATGAGAGTGAAGTGTGAGACTGCTGATAACAAACTGATACAAAAAGGAATTTATTTATTTTCAACAAGGTCCCTCTGCCAGACAGAGCAGTCCAAAAAAAAACAAAAACAAAGTCAAAACAAGCCATCATGTGAACTTCTTAGCTTGATCTGACTCATTATACTACTGCGGCAAATAGTTTGTGGCGTAAACCATTTTGAAAACATGACTCCCCGCGATGGACAAACCGCATAAAGCCAATAAGATAACGTGTGTGTTGTCTGAGGAAGAGCGAGCAGGTGATTATGTCATCTTTTGGCCCGGTAACAGAGCGATGAGCCACTGACTTGGCGTGTGTTTGTCTGTGTGTGCGTAGCCTTGTGGGCAGAGGAACTACCACTTTAATGTTACTTAACCACTCTGATTTCACACTGAGAAATGTTTTCTAGTTCTTCTATTTCTCACTCACTCTGCGTCAACACAAGATTTCAAGATTTGAAATGTGGAACTTTATTAGTTAAAGGACTTTACCAGATATTTTTATAGTGTGTGAGCACAAATACACACACACACTAATTCAGAGTTCAGCCCTGTTGCTCAACCTCTCCACCCTGCAACCCACTATAAACACATTTTATGGGCTGTTTTTCAAAGGGTTCATCTTTCCAATGGGGCCAGCTAAGTGACACTGGGAGAGGGTGTGAACTGCGTGGAGAAGCCACAGACACCGACAGACATTAAAAAAAAGAAAAACAGTCAACTCAGCAGTACAGTCAGACAGACTGAGACTAACGCTGATGAGTAAAATGTAACTTCTAAATTAAAGGGTGGCTGTTTTGTAGGGGGGTGTTCTATTTATGAAGCAGTGAAATTATGACCGTAACCACGGCTCTGCCACCAAGTCTAAGGCCGATGTTTTTCCCAAAGAGAAGGAGCTTTAAAGATAGTGAGCGGGACGTGCATCAAAAACAAAAATACAGGAGAAAAAAAGGGGGATGTAGAGATGAGAGTGACAGTGAATCATAACTTCACGGAGCTGAAGGCGAGACTTACGGTGTAGAATCCAGGCTGATACTGTTGGCCTGTGTGGACGACGCAGACTTGTGATTGGAGGAGAAGACAGGTAGGCTGGGCGAAGCGTGGATCACGTGATCAACCAGGTGGCCGACCGAGGACGGGCGTAGTCGTGTGCCCTCTTGTACGAACAGCGAGTTCCTGACAAATACAAAGAGGGAAAATGTTAAAGTGCTGGAACCTCATATTTTTTGGTACTTATGGAAATGTATTGTTTCAAATATCACCTGAAAGCATCTGACACCTGATAACAGCTCAACTGTTAATTACTATTGTTACTTATTGTGTTTCTGATTGAAATTATAATTTTGACAATTTCAGATCTTTATTGTATTTTAAGGTTAACATGTTGTTGACAAAACTCTGACATCACATTTTAAAAGCACTCAACAAACACAAACCTCCACCAAGGCATTATCTAGCAGTACTGATGCTACAGACTGATTTTTTTTTCCTACACATGATCCCATCTGATGTTTCCCAGCCATTTGTGTTTTGGGTAATGCCCAAAACAAATCTACATCTCCTTAGCGGAGGTTAAAAAAACTCACTGATTGGGCGTGCCAGGCGGTGAGCGAGTGGGCAGGCTCTGGGTCTCCAGTCTCTCATCTGATAGGCTGTTCCTGCTGACCGACTCCCAGTCAGTCCCGCCCACCAACTTCCTGGCCAGTGGCTTGCTGGGAGACCTGCTCGGACCAAAATAGTAATTTGAAAACAACAGTACGCTATACGCTCACTTTCTTTTCCCTTAGATGCTTCAAATGACTACATGTCCATTACCTGGCAAATACTCTGTCCTTGATGCCTTTCTCTTTTCCATACTGCACAGACTGCACCTCTGTCCGCCCGCTGGAGACAGAGACAACACAGTCAGAGGACAGACTTGAAAAAAAAAAAAAATTTACTGAAGTGAAACAACTCTTGGGTGTAGCAAGGTTTCAAACACTGATTATTAAAACTGAGTTGTCTTCTGTTTTCCTGACACAAAGTGATACACACATGAAAACAGGACACACTGCTGTGTTCTGAAACAATAAGAGCAACATCTATTGCAACAGTTCCTCAAATATGTCTCTCAGTAACAAGTGCAACATGTTAATAACATGTTAACAGCATAAATTCACAATTCAAAAGCCTATCTTCATTGAAAAGTCTGTAAATATCTCAAGGGCAAAAACACCCAGACCCACACACACACACACACACCCCCACACACACATACACCTTCAAACCAAACATCAGACAAGGCTCGCTCGCATTGCATCACTACTGCTCAATAATGCATCACAAGACCTCCAACTCTCAGTTCATCTCTCACTCACATCTCATAGAAAAAAGGAAATAAAAAATGCTACCAGTGAAGTGAAACAAAGTTGACTCAGGCAAAGCCATAATCCAGTAAGTAGAAGACATTATTTTATTTCATGTTGTTGGTGTTGCTTGAAAGGATTAAAAAAAAGGTTTATTCTCAATTTAAAGGAGTAGTCCTGAAAAAACGAGCTGCACGGCGTGGCTACACATGGAGAGAGGACAGTCGCAAGGCCAAACACTAACAAGTTACTTTGTTTTGTTTTTTTGAGGTGAATTGTGGAAACTTAAGTTGTGGTTTTCTGAAGATACAAACAGAGGCACCCACTAGGATTCCAGTGTTTCAGCCACTCAGACTGAAGTGAAAATTCATAAGAAGGAGAAAAAACACATGTGCTTCTGTTGATGTTTCCATGAAGTGGGACTGAAGGAAAGACAGATGAAGGATCCATGTTTGGTACGTGTCAGTCCATCACAGCATGGACTGGATGTGTCTTCTGGTTCTTACCAGTATCTGAACTTTGAGCCCAGGGTGAAGTAGTGAGCGAAGAAGTTCTTCTGTGGAGGGATCGGCCGCTCCAGCCTGAAGAAGGTGTGGTGCTCCACGCAGGCTTTCCACAGGTTCTTACAGGCCCGGTAGTTGACCATGTTGAAACCCAGAAGTGTCTCCCGAGTCTCAGTCTGTGTGCAGGGAGGAGACTGTGGTAGTTAATGAGAAGATAAATGAAAAAAGTTGCACTTTTCCGAATCCGAACATTTTTCCATTTGTTTATATATTCAAGAGTTCATCCATTATTTTTACACTGGTTATATTACTATTACTTCACTGTTGTGATTGTTCCTCTCTCACCTTTAAATAACCATAATGTTGATGACTTTTAGTTTGGTGTGTATGTGATGAATAACCAGATGATTCCTCACAGCTTCCTTGTTAACTCGATGTTTTTTCCAACCTTCAAATATGGATGTACTGAACATTTTCTATTCAGAATAATCAGGGCTATTTGAAACAAAATGCATTTCATTAGGACTGTTGACTCACAGTAACTGAGCAACACAAACCATGAAGCTTCTGGAGAAACGAACGGCGACTATGAGCTTACAAAAGCTTCATGACAGATAAAGGGCAAAAGATGTATTCATGGTGACTTTTAATTAGGTTTTACTCAAATCAAACATCTTTACCAGCCTTTGTGACTGTGTAGGGATCCTGCCTAAAATGTGAGTACTGCAGTAACGTCTCATAACTAATAGATAACCTCAGTAACTATTTGGCAAGTGGATGCTCGGATTGCTATAATGATACAAAATAGAGGGAACAACCAAGTGTAATAATTCATTCTGTTCGTTTGTGTTCTGTCGGGAGTGATATGAAGAAAGAATCAATATGTGGATAAGTACAGTATGTGTCATTTAAATCAGAGAAACAGCTGTAGAGACACTCCTGGTTAAGGTTAGGCAAAAGCAGACTTTGTACGGGCGCAAAGGTTGCAATCGCAAAATAAACATTACATCAACAGTTGCCAATTTAAGGGAAGATTTAAATGAGTAAATGCTGGGATTGGTGCTAAATTAAATATTTGCCATGTGCAAGGCAAGTGTAGCTCTAGATGCATTGTGGGAGGTTGAGATAGGACGGGAAAAGTGCAAGAGATAATGTAGGAACAGTTTGAGAAGGTTAAATAATGACTGAATATTTGTAATGGGAATAAACATCGAGTTGACGGCAGAGTTGTTGTGTTGAAAACAGAAAGATATTCACATGTCAAACAAAGGATGCAAGACACAGTGGGGGATTAAAGCAGAGTCAACCAGGACACAGACAGCAGGGGGTTAATCTGACACTGATTACACACACACATGCAGACACAGCTCGGCTGACATGGACCGTACTGTGGTTCTGAATGTACATACATTTATACAGTCAGTACAGTATGTACAGAAAACACACACACACACACACACATTAGATAAACTCCATCTGTTCACAAACTTGACACAATTGTAGGAGGGAGGTGGTGGTTAAGAAGTGCATGTGTGTTGAATGTTTGTGTGGGTTGTGTGTAAACCTACTGCCTCTCTTCTCAGCTGGATGAAGAACTGTTTGCACTTGAAGGAGATTTTCACTATTTTCAACCTGGAAACAGGAAACGGAAAAAAAAAAAACAGAAATAGAAAAAGGGAAGTTATGAAGTTATGACCAGTATGTAGATTTACCAGCAAAAATATACTTAATGCATTAATACACAAGGGTGTGACAATCTTAAACAAAATTAACACAGCAAAAAATTGTATTTTAATAAGCATGTGAGGTTGGAAAGCGTTTAGAGAGCACAAACCTCTGCAAAGCTATTCTCCATGTGCATCTACTGTGTCCACACATAAAATCTGATCTCCAAATTATAATATTCTGTGTATCAATACATAAGCAACATTTTATTTCACTTAAGGACTTTGCCACATGCAGCTGTCAATAGGACACTGGCAACACTCGACCTGTTGTTAGCTGCTGAAAATCTAAAATGTAGGAGGATATTCAGAGGTCTGGACCCAGGTTAGGGATATTTGCAACCTTTGAAATAAAAACTGAAATGTAAACTACAGTGGTATAAGTCTGGTCTATGTTTGGCTGCACAGTGTATGTTCATAATAACCAACCCTCTGGCACTTAAATATTGTTTTACTTGTCCTAGTTGAGATGTATCCACACTCAATCCCACCTGGTCCTGTCCATACAAGCATGCTGGTACATTTTTTAACTAGTAATATGGGTCCAAATGTCTTCTTCCAGGTATCAAAAATTACATTTAACAACACACATTTCCCAATAAAATGACATTTCTTCAAATCAAATCCCAACAGCTTAACCTTCAACCTCCTTCTATAGCTGGAGGTTATGAAAGTGTGGCAGCACTGGAGTCTCCCATCAGTTTAACAACGCCCATATTTTCCAATCAGCCTGTGTATTATGTAGTCACACGCGGTATAAATAATACTGGAATCGGAGGGCTGCACACGTGTGGCCACAGTAAGAAGTCTGCTAATGAGCAGCAGCAGCAGCAGCACAGTAACATAATCCCTTCCTAGAGTTGTGTTGCCGCTGTGACTCATCGCTCCCTGCTAAATATATTTTACATACTTACTCACACACACTTGCATGGACAAACACATGCATACACACATGCTTAGGCAGAGTGTGAGTCATGCCCCATCTAAGTGTGGCTCATTTGTCAGGCTGCTCTGAACAGAAATAGGAAAGAGGCAAAAATCTAAATGTCTCTCTCATTTCTTTCTTTCTCTTTCTTTTTCTTTCCCTCTCTCCAGCTCTCTTGACCCTTTTCTTATCTTACAGTTCAATTTACGATAAGAGGAAAGGAGAGACAGCCTGAGAAGTGACAGGCCCAAAGCAGATGTAGAAACAGAGAGGCTTTTGTTACAGAGAACAGAGGATAAAGAAAGACAGAATGAAGAAGAGAGAGAAGAAAATCAGCGAGCGTGGGGTTGAGAGATGCTGTCGACTGTTATGTTTCTCTCTCTCTTTCTCACACATGGTAGTCAACAGCTGTTGGGGACACCGCTGTTGGTCTTTAAATTTAGCTCAACTGACTGGATGCATACAGAACCTTGCAGTAGTTTATTTTTCTCCACTTTGCATTGACTTACATCCATGCAGACTTATCCTCGCCCAAACCAAAAACCAAGTTTCAGCCCTAAACTTTTATGGTTTGCCTTTTTTCCCCCTAAATGGTCGTCAGATTTATGAATTTGGCTGCTATAATGCCAGTAATTTGAAATCCTTTACCCAACTCAAACTCATCTTCGCAAAAAAACACAAACACACACACATGCCAGCTGTTATGTGCATTTGGTCAGGGTGCGCATGTGCTTTAAGCCTACACATGAATGAATTAACTTCCAGAGTTACAGGGGTTTAAGTAGTTACCCTCCCACCCCCGGCACCCATTAACATTTAGCCTCCCACGGTGCAGCAGCAGAAAATGGGAGATTTCCAAGAATCAATGCTTTGGAGAGAGAGAGCAAGAGCGACAGAGGTAAAGAGTGATGAGAGTGTCTAAGTCACTTAGATGGAGAGAGAGAGGCAAAAAGAGGGCAAAGGGAACAGGAGGGTGAACAGATTTGATGCCTGTAATATTTCCAGGAAACCTAGTTTAACAAAGTCCTCCCCTCCTCAAAAAAATCTGGTGGAATCATCTGCATAATTCTAGAAAAGATCAACTGAGGCTTAAACATTAATATGCCACGTCAATAATCACTATGTGAGACGTTTCCAAAATATTATGCAGCCCATTTCTCAACAAAAAGGTTTCCTGGAGGCAGTTCAACTGGAGCTGGCAGCAGATTGATGGACGCAGAGGTGGGTTTGTGACGACAACGTCCACAGTTTGATTTCCCAGTTCAGGGGAAACCTGACTGGGGGGGAAATGACAGACCATGAAAATATCAATGAACAACACTTTTTCTTTTTGTCTAGCAGCGCTTCGTTCTCATCCACAAAGATCTGTTCACACCTGAGAGCTGCCAGGTTTTCTGTTGGCTTCACTCAACCATTTGGCGTTCAAGAACCTTGATCTAGAGCTCCACGCAGGTGTGACTGTGACTGCTGATCACAAGCCTCTGTTACCGAATCAGGTTTACATGCTTGTTCAGAAAGCATCAATGGTTTTGTTCAGTTCAGAAACTTCTCTGTGTGTTGCTCCCTCCCACCGGGACACAGGTAAACTGTGGCCCCGTTCACATTTAGCTGTTTACATCAGTCTCAGGTGATCGGATCACAAGTGGACATAAACACAAAGTGTAAAGACAAGTGTGAATGATCACCAAAACGCACTGAGATCTGATCACTCAAACTACACACGGAGGTGGTCTGGGACACATACTGTTTGTAGTGTGAACGTTTATGCAGCTCTGATAAGGATGCAACAGAAAAAAGCTGCTGCTTTTTTTGTTGTTTTATCCCCATCATCTCGCCCTGTGCTTATTTGAAAGCCATAAACAACTTTGTCCTATCAACAGTTGAAACAGCTCTATGTGCACAATACTCCATGAATCATTTTGGCTTCTCCTCTCTTTTAGCTAACTTTGCTAACTGTTCATAAAAGCTGGTGCTCTTCTGGCATTAAAAGGCAAGATAAAACGTATTAATCCCACACCAGGGAAATTTATGTTAAGTGATAACTGTGTGGCCCCAACGTTGATATCTGAACACAGATGATGGAGACATGTAAATACCAGGTGTAAACTCAGATGTGGCTTGTGATCCGACTGGTGAGACACATGAAACGACCCATCTGAACATCTTCTTTCTGATTAGCTAGAGGTGTCCCTCAGGGTTTAGCGCTTGGTTCCTCTTCTTGTTCTTTCATTTGTCCTCGTTATTTTCTCCGTCCATTGTAATGGTAACTGTCATATCTCTACTGCAACTCACGCTACCCTGTGTCTTACTGATGTGAAACCACACGTTTTAAAACTGAACTGTGACAAACCTAATATGATCATAAGTGGTATTGAAGCTCTCACCAAAACCACCCACAAACTGTCTCTCACTATCGACAGCTTCACCCTGTCTCCCTTTTCACACACCTGTCATTTGAACATATAAATCCCATTACAAAAGTGCCTTTTTTCTTCTTCTACATTACTTATTCAGGCACGCTTGCTTAAAAGAATAAAAATAGCAACACATAAATCTCTCAAAAGCACACAAGTGGTAGACCTGCACAGTTAAAGCCATGAGTAATTTTCCATTCTCGATACACGTGTGCATGTGTCACTCACCATGGGAAATAGTTGATCCGTACCCTGTTCTTGTAAACCACAATGCCGGCGGACATCACCCCGATGAGAATCTCTGTGTTACTCTGGTCCTGAACAGAGAGAAACAGTGTGAGTGAATGAGTGTGTGCAGTGAAGGTGGAGGCAGGTGAGCAGAGCCAACACAAACGCAGAAAGAGGAGGAGAGTACAACAGGAACAAAACAAGAGTGAAGGACATATTATTAGACTTCCACTCGAATATAACACAAGTAGATCTCTTGCTTTCAGTTCACCTGCCTCAAACCAAAAGGGATGAGACACTAGAAAAATCCCACAAATGATGAGCAGGTTGTGTGACGGTGAGTTTAGGCCGGGGTCCAACAAACATCTCCAACTTCCAAGATGTTCAGATGTTTAAAAAAATATCTAATAGTGCAACATAACTTCACAGTGTATGAGCTAGATATGCTGATGATGGCAAAATAGTCATACAT
Source organism: Pseudochromis fuscus (assembly GCA_900323345.1). Classification (NCBI taxonomy): domain Eukaryota; kingdom Metazoa; phylum Chordata; class Actinopteri; family Pseudochromidae; genus Pseudochromis; species Pseudochromis fuscus. The sequence goes on from OOFC01016329.1 coordinate 14,528, forward strand.
GCTCTACTGCTGTTTAATCAATACATGATTCCTAAGGCCGGTGACACCCTCTTAGGAGACAAGTATAAGTTTTTTGATATTAGGGTTGCAGCTATGGATTATTTTAGTAATCAAGTATTCTATCAATTATTCCATTGATTAATCAAGCCCTTAATTGAGCCCTAATTGATATCAACTAATTCTGAAAGCTTGAGATTCACAAGCATTTCATGTTTCAGGTTTTGTACATTGGAAATAGCTTTATCGTAAAATTTCTTAAAACCAAAGTAATCACATTCTCCAAAAACTTCTGTCCAATATGTCAAGTTAAACTCAAACACAAGTCCCAATTTGCCCAACAGTCATGCACCATTTCCACCCTGTAATGACATTATAATCGATATGGTATTGTTCTTATTTTGTGCACCAGCTGAGGATCCACAGGGAATAAAGAGGTAGTCACCTGCTCCAACAGAACTACACAGAAAATGATGTAAATGATGTTTTCTACTACTCTGCTACTATCTGTTGGTGTTACGATGAGAGCTGAATGCCAATGTGTGGCATTTCTGCAGGGTGTGGGCAACAACATCGACTGTACACACACTGCAGCTCCTCCAACTTGTTCTCATTCCCGGCACAGAAACGCTCGGCTTTGTAGTTGCTGGCAGAATGAAAACAGTGTAGTATCGAGCATGTTGTGACAGTGGAGAAGAGAAAACCTTTTACAGATTGGAACTTCATGATATCAATTTTGATCACAATGGTTGAGGGTGGATATGAATAGATTAGCTTGCACTGCTCAGGGTTGTTGTGGGGGAGGGGGAGAAGCGAGACAGCTTATGCTTCTTTTTATTTTTTGATAAAATGCAACACAGATACACACACAAGCATAAGCTGTATGTGGAGCCATCTTTAACGTACACACTAAAACAGCCAAGTGTTAACAGACGGGGAATAAAACCTTACTTACCCTTGCATAGTGCAGCTCTACCCCGTAGAGCTCCAGCGTGCGTGCTGTGTTCAGATAATTAAACTCTGACTGGGCAGGAGATAGACCGCTGAGAGACGGAGAAAAAAAGAGAGAGAGTCGGGTTCAACAACAGGCAGGGGAGAGAGGTTGTGTGTGGGAGCGATGATGACAGGGTGGTGTGTTAAACAGACATATGGAGGAGGACAGAGACAAAGAGAAGCAACAAACACAAGGCAATCAGCAATAGGATGAAGTAATGGTGAGGAAAAAGCCAGGTTACCCATCACGTAGGAGCATGTGTGTATGTGTAAATTAAGTATACATTAAAATATGTTAGGTAGTGTTCATTTGTTGCTCATTATTTACTTTTACTGCAGGAAACTGTATCAATATCACAATATTTGACATGTGGGATAACAGAGTCTGTGTGTGTGTGTGGCTCAGTGTACCTGTGCTGCTGGTGATGTTTGGCGACCTCCTTGTGGAAGTCTTGCGGGGGGTTTGGGATGAAGCAGTACTCGGACAGGTAGCCCGAACTATGCTCCGATTCACTGTAGTCCCCCAACTCAGCTACGAAGAGACAGGGAAAGAGAGATTAATACATAATAACCACACATCAGTATGTTGTCAACTTAACAGGCAGAGAGGCAGACAGTGTGATAAACTGAAAGTGTTCCTTATATAAAAAGTATTTTTACAACCATGACGTTAAATCAAGTCTTACTGGTGACAAACCCACCAAAATCTGTTTCCACTGCCAGTGACTGGCAATGAAAGAAATTTCAGCCAATGGTGACTATTACTGCCTTTCATTAACTAACATTTTCATATCATGAACAAAAAAACTAAGTGTAGTTTCCACAATGGACACTTGAGTCAAACTCCATAGACCTGCATGTCAAAATGTCTAATTTTACAGCAGAAAAAAACATGTTTTCACCCCTGTACAAAAACATCGTGCTCTCTGAAACTAATTTTCCCCGTTCATGGTAATTTTATGGAGGAAAAATATTTTGAAATGACTGGTGTGTTCATGTTGGACTCAGGCCTCAGTGACAGGTAGTTGCTGTCATAGGAGTCCAGCCACAGTCCGATCAACCCTGCCCCTCCCTCCAGTCTATTTGTCCAAATATGGTCATTTCTACCTCCAAAAGAAGCAAACTCTAAGATTCAAAACACTAGTCATCAAACCAATGGGTGATGGCACTGTGGCTGTGTCCACCATTTACACACAGTCTGTGGTTAGCACCAAACCACTGACGCACAAATACTTATAACATCTTTCAGTCCATCTGTGATCTCATTTACTTTGTGGTGTTCACACAGGAGGAGGTTAGATCAATCAGTAAAAGGTGGAAAGAAATACATTTTCACACCTTGGCTGGAAACTTTCTCTCAGGCTCTGACAATCACTTTCTATTCAGGAAATGACGATTATCACAACACGCACAGTGACAGTTACATTAAATCAAAAGGTGCTCATCACTATTGTTCCATAGGAAGCAGTTATATAGAGAGTAGATGTGAGTTTCTATATGTTGTATATCTACAGCACTAAACTGTATTACCTCATATTATACATATTAGTAGATCGAACATATATGTAGACAATGGATCCTCTTTGCTCCTGTAGTTTTTGAAATTCCCCCATTGTGGGACAAATAAAGGATTATCTTATTTTATCTTATCTTATCATCAGGCCAGCTAAGACGTTTGAACATAAACCAACACAGTTCAGTTGGTAAGACTGTGTGAATACAGGGAATATATTAATTTGCAAGTCAAAACAGAAAATGGGACATCAGATGAATTAGGATGTTCTGGGTCTTTTGTAACAAATACAACATTTCATATATTTCATATAGCAGCTGCCCGCAGGCGTTTAGCTGTAGCTCAAAGCAACAAAAGATAGTAGGGCTGTTTTTATTAAAATGTAAAGAAAGGAGCGATTGCAGATAACACGCAAAAACAAACAATGAAACAATCCCCAGATCTCTGGCAGCTTTCAGAGCCCTCGGAGATGAAGAGCTCAAAGCGAATCACATTAGCTCACAAGCTCGCAGTTGACGCTCAAACGCATCAATTCACTCAAGTAGTCCCTTGACTAACCTCCAAGCCAGTAGCCTAAGCATATTGACCAACGAATCAATTCCAGCTCACTCGCTTATTGATGTGCACAGGTCACCAGGGACATATATACAACAGTTAATATTTCAGAAACAGTAGGCTAATGTTGGTTGTATTTTATGCTGCAGTTATTACTTTAACAAGGTACAATCTTAAAGCCAATAAAGCTCAAAGACTAGTCAACCTGATGTTGCTTCATACATCCATCTTTAGATGTGAAATCCATACTCGGTTATAGATTGGCTCAAAGTGGTAGAGACTAGCTGGAGCTCAAGGCTCCTTGATAATGATCCTATTGACCAATAAAGCACAAATAAGACATTCAGCTCTGCATTTGTGATGACTAGGATCGCAGGTAATTTAATCCAAGTATGTATCCACCTCTGTGTGTGTGTATCAGTGTGAATAAATGAATAAATCATTAACTGTTACACTCTGTAAGTCAATAAACAAACAGGTTTTAAAGACAGAAAAGTGTTTGGCGTAGCTGTGATAAGCCGACGAGCCCACATCTCCAGCTTCAATAAAAACACACAACAATGCCTCGTTTCAGGGATGTTGTTCTTTACCAACGTGCCTTTTATTTTGGAGGAAGGTGTTGCTATGGTTTTCAGACAGCATTTGGTCAATTATAAAACAAGAATTTAGGTCTGCTGGGAGGGATTTGTGGTGTTTTGAGAATGCAAGCTTTAGTGTGGGATTTAGAGTCATCAGTGCTGGCACTTGGGCTCAGCTAACTGAATTAGCAGCATAGCAGCTGCTTCAAGCCGTTTCTCCCAAAGCAAACATTTATCTTCATAATCTGGGCTGGCATTGAGGCGAAGCGACAACATGGACCTAGCTACACAGTGTGTGCGTTAGTGTGTGTGTGTGTGTGTAAAAGCAGTAGTGTCATGATGTTGCTAGTCTAGGCCAAATCTCCTCTCTGACCTATATACTGAAGCTGTGCATATTCCCTGCAAAAAATATGCCAAAGAGGAAGAGCAGAGAAAGAAAGAGGGAGGAGGGGGAGAGCAGAGAGGAATGGGGTAAAGGGGGGAGGGGGGTTATGAAAGCAGAAAGGGATAAGGAAGACTAACCAGAGATAAAACAAACAAAGGGCAAAACAGGCTGCATGAAAACAATGAGCAGCAATAAGACAAACAGACAGACAAACAAACAGACTACTGTGTCAAGAGTCATTATTCTGTTGACAGAGGGGCAGAGTCAGCATTTAACCCAAATGCTAAATCACAACAGTAGATGAGATTAGTGCTCAGACTGAGCATCCACTGGCACAGACTTGTCGAAGCATAGATGGCAATAAAGGAGGTTTTAGCCCCTCAGAGGGGTTTAAACAGTGCTGCATGTAAGGAACGATGAAAACATGTAAATACAGAACAGTGCTGCATTTTACGAGGTCTAGGAGTCGCAGATGAGACAGTACGTCTACAGCATGTATTTAATTGGCACAAGAATAAACTAAAGAGGAAACTAAACTAAAAAGAGAAAAACTAGAAAGCACAAACTCATAATCTGATCTCCACTACGTTTTCTAAAATGTAGATATTATCATCCTGCATGTGTATAAAAAACGTATTATTATTATTATTATTATTATTATTATTATTATTATTATTATTATTTTTATAAGAGATGGGGATTTGGGAGGATTTCTTATGTTTTACTGGACAGGATCTCATCATCTGTCCATCCCAAAATTTAATGAACTGTTCCTTGGGTAATACCTTATACCTCTAATTTCCATCCAGTCCTTAACACAAAAAGAAGCTGTAATTATGCAATATTTATGTCATCGATATTAATTTCAGATATCACACAGCTTAACTGAATTGTAATGGCTTCAGAGCACCAGTTATAAATGCACTCCAGCAACCACAGTCATTACATTTAACAGTGTGTGTGAGTGTGTGTAGCTAAAGAGAGTCCTAATGAATTGCCTTTCCATCGTTATGTAGAATGGGTGCACCCAGGGAGCCATACTTACATTGAACAGCATAGGATGCCAGCAGTGCGGCTGTGTTGTGAGGACAGGGCAATCTGGAAGTCACAGGAACATTCAACACACAATAAGCAGGATGTACACAAATGATTCAGCCTTGGATCAATACAAAAGATATTATAGTTCTTTTTTAAAGAGCACACATTACTCATCTGGGATAATAATAGTCACAGAGAAATGTGAAAAACATCAATTCAAACAATAATGAGAGTGTTGTGTGTGCTTGTGCAACTGGTCAGTGAGCTTGTGTGTGCTGTATATAAACTCAGCTTCTTACAGGATGCACCCACTATGGCTATCTATAAAAAACAATGCTAATGCAATGACCATAATTGTATAAGAGCATCTGGCAGCTCTTTGTGAGGCAGGAAGCTTCACTCTGTTTATACAACAACATCTAGTGCTAACACCCACCTTCCAGTTAATATATCCTGTTTGATCTGAAGGAAATATTGGTACCTGGGGGGAAAACAAACAAAATCAGTCACCAAAGGCCTCACAGTAAAATTATAATAATGGGACTTTTAATCAGAGGAACATTTAACATATATTTTTATAACATACATGACACAGGTCTTTTTTTTAAAGCGAGACTATCCATGTCATACGCACGGTATATGTCAAAGCCATCAGGAGTGCCGTGACTTTAGTGTACAATGCAGCAGATCAGGCTCACTGTTCATTTTTACAAGCACATCCAGTGTTGATAAAGTTAGGGAAGTAAGGCTGCAGCTTAGAGGCCAAAATAAATACCAGTCCAAGAAGGCAACACAGTGCTGCGAAGCTTCCTCTGCATGCTGTTTGTGTAGAAGGTTGTGTTGAACATTTTGTGTTTGTCCAACTGGGTTAGAATCCATATAATGGACTCTATACAAATCATACTGCTTTCTTATTTCCATTAAAGAGCCTGCATCCAGATACAGAGCATCTGTGATTCTGGGAATTCATTTACAATAATTAGATACCAAAAACTCTTCAGCTTCTTTATAATTGTCGAGTTTACTTAAGAGCTACAGAAAAACATTTTACTCTGGGACATACTACACCCCATTAGCAGCTGTGTTTGGCACCTATACACTCATTTTTCAAACATGTTTGATCCAACCATAGACTGTATGGATCCAATCCACCAACTGTTCCTTCAGTGGCCAATAGCACATAATATAAACTGACTGCTCAACAAAAACTCTTCTCGACCTAAACAAGATAATTTATACCAATTTATTCAGTTCTTTATTCTTACAGATGTGTAAATGACATACCTGTCAGAGTGTTGTCATTTCCTATCTCACATAACTTATAATTCAGAGGACTACACCACAAATGTAACTAGAAAGCACTTAGAGAGCTCAAACCTCCACCAAGGCATAATCCAGCTGTACTGGTGCTCTAGACTGAACATCACTGCACTTTTGTGGTGGAAAAGCAACACTGTCTGGTTAAAAAAATTACAATAATAAAAGATTTTCTGGGATTTTTTCAGACAAGGTTTCATCCTGTGATGTTGCCTAAAATTGTGTCAGTTGTTCCTTGGTTAACACTCTCTCTAAAGACTGACAAGAACTACTTCCTTTCCATGTTTCTGATGCTGCTAAAGATGATAAAAATTGATGGTGAACACAACAACTGACAAAGCGAACTGAAAAAAGGACTGCATACAGAGTTAAATGAAACAACATAAACACAGACGCTGCTCAGCATTGGGTTCATATTTTGCAAAGAAACAAGCCGGACGTCCCCACTCGTGTCAGAATGCAACTGACATGGAGAATAAATCACACATGATACAAGCATCTCAATCAAAACCTGCTTTCTGTCAAATGAAAACTCTTACCGTGTGTATTCTTCCTGAAGTTTACTGGGGTCTGTCACAAAGAATTTGACTCTGAAGCTTAAGTTATGGGGAGACCCTCCTGGAAACATGGAGGTGAACAGTTAGAGGTGGAAAAGCAGAACACAGCAGGGATGTGAGGAAGTCAGGAAACAGCAAAGGAGATCCTGACACATATACAGATAGTATTTATGTAACCCCCACAATAGTATTTCTTCTTCCAAATGTTATAGGATATAAATAGGTGGAAAAATTACTCGAAGAGTAAAACAAAGCTACTGTACATTCACAACAACACATTATCCTCCATCCGCGTACTTTGTAAAATAAAAAAGCCTCTGGTCTTTTTACTCAATGAGTCGATCCGTCAGTGTGAAACAGAGTTGAAGCGCAGTTCAATCATCGCTGGAGGACGACTGCACATCTCACTCCAGCTACTCCTTAATTGTTCTACAAGTTACAAATTCTATTACTCACAATAAAAAATTAAAAAATAAGAGGGGAGTTGAAATGAAGTTTAATCATCGCTTAAGGCAGACTGAAAATTTGAAATGGACTGAACACTGTTTTGCTCAAGGGGGAGTATGATTTTTAAGAGTTACTGTGGCCGGACTGCAGACTACTGCCTGGACCAGCAGGGAGTTACACAAGCTAAGTCAGGCTTCAAAAACCCTGCTTGGCTTTTAGGACTTTATGATGTCTGCTGAAAATACACTGCATTGGTTAAGGATGTGTGTTGTGGATTTCACCTACTTTTTAACTGTTTCCTGATGGGCTTGTTGGGATCCAGCCAGCGCTGTAAAATATTGATTGAGAGACACTTAGAGACACCAGAAAGCATGACTACACAATCTAAATAATTCACCAGTGGCCACGCACACATACACACCTGACAGAAATACTCATCACACAGCACGTGCAGATACAAACACGCACCAATATCCACACACTGACATAGAGTAGATGTACAGTCTTCATCGTTATTCACAGGCAGACACGCTGTTTTCAGTTTTATGAGCCTAATTTAAATAGACAGTATTTCTAATATGCACTTATAGGTAACCACATGTGCCATCCTCCAAAAGATGAGTCAAATACACACATGCATGATGGATTATAAGATAACACCCTTCATTTATTCGCACACACACTCCTGGAGACTGAAGACATCACACTAACCGGTGCATCTGAGGAGTCATCAGCCAAGTGCAGGCCAAAGTAGTCTCTCTCGGTCAGCTCCAGGTGCTTAAAGACAACATCCAGCAGCACCTGTCCATGATCCGACTTCTACAGAGAAACAAAACAACACAAACAGAAAACGTATATTTAGGACGTGTGGTACTTTGCACAAAGAAAGTTGCTGCTTGCTGTGAAAGGTCAGCGAAGGAAATGTGAGAGAAGATCGAAACATGGCGCGGGTCCTCCTCACAAACATAAATCCCCATTTTCCCACCGCAGACATCTGAATTATTTAAGCATCCACACTGCTGTAGAAATATTGGATTTAAAATTCATGTGTGATTCGTCCAGAAGTTGAGTGTTATTCAGTATCATTCCAACCATAACTTCATACCAGGAATTAATCTGATGCATGCCTGTGGGCTATTGTTACTTATTTATCTATCTTGCTACAGCAAATGAGCAAAATCATCATAAAACAAAAAATATAAAAAAAACACACATTAGTACTTTATAAAGAGCATTTCATTTATGAAGATAAACAGGGTTTACTTGGTGGAAACAGGTGTCACGTGGGGACAATTATCATCAAGATGAACTGTGAGGAGATTAGAAAGTAGTAAAGAGAAGAGTCAGAGGTTTCATACTGAGGACACTGGCTTAAAAAAACTTTGGTAAAAGAATAAAGAGAAGTGACAATATTCAAGATTGAAACATCCTCCTGTCTGTGGTCAATCTGGCTCAAAGCAGAGGCACAGAAAGAGGAACAAAGAGAGCAGGGGACCAAGGGCTCAAAAGGTGTTTAGAGTTATTCATGTGGTTATGTACAGGGACGATTATCAAAAAATTATGTTTGCAATGTCTATAGAAAGCTCTACAGTGTAGTTTAATCGAGTTAAACCACTTTACTAGAAAAGGAAGTGAACATGAAACTAAGACTGAATCTGAGGTGAATGTCAGTGGTAGATTGTTGTTTCATCCTTGGATGTGAATCAGCGACTGATAATATTGGCAGGACTAAATTAAACAAGGTTGGAAGAAGAAAAGGAGAAATGTCCCTTCATCGCAGACTCAATACTTAAACTTGCTAAAAAAGGGATGAAGGGCTGTAAAAGAGCGAGGAATAATTTAATAATTACATCATTAATATCACATCCTTCCCTGAGCGTGTAGGAAGGGCGAGAGGATAAACTGTGGGACCACAAGCCGAGCACAAATTCACACCTGATCCTGCCGCAACTCTGAGAGAGTGAGAGTGTGCAACTCCATCAGAGCTCCCATGGGAGAAGAGACACACACACACACACACACACTTACTGCTCTCGTCCACCTCTCCCCTTTGCCCCGGTGACACAGTTTTACAGTGTGTAACGAGTGTGTGCGGGGAAACGAACGGAATGATAGTTGACAGTTGACATGTTGACATGCCTGCCCTCTAGGATAACTGGCAGTGTGAGCATGAGTGTGTGCGAGTGTGTGTGTGTAGTCTACTGCTGTCAAAGCCTCGTTAAGTGTGAGTCAACTCTGATACCCTCTGTGCTCCTTCTCTCGCCTCCTGCTCACTTCTCTATAGCTTTTCTACCTCGAGTGAATCACAATATGAAGATTTAACAAGGAAATATAAATAAATACACTTCAGACTGTGCTGAAAGTGTTTTATCCACACACAAGTGAGGCTGCATCTTGAAATGGTAGTGGTGTATGTTGAGAAAAGCTCACAGTCCTGAGATCCCCGCCATCCGATTGTGACATGATCTTTTTGACTTTGAAAATGGCATAAAACCGAGTTGCATGAAGATTTTTTTTCCAGCTGGCTGTCTTGTTTAAAAGCCAGTGGACAATCAAAGCATCAGAAATATCTTGTGACTGTCACACACTGACTGTGGCCTCACAAAGAAAAAGAAGAAGTGAAAAAAACCCACCTCTAATGTGACATTTCCTCATGTATAACTATTGATAGACATGTGTGAGAAACTTTGAATGTGTGTGTGTGTCCAATGCTTCTCCTTTGTATGAAGTGCCTTTTCAGCTGGATGTAGGAGCCCTCTGTGCAGTTTTACACTGTGCTCCCAGGAAACCCATTGCCATTCTGTGCGTGTTTGTTTGTGTGTGTGTGTGTGTGTGTGTGTGTGTGTGCGTGATGGTGCTAGTCTCTCTGGTATTCAAAAAGCGTGCGAGCCAAATGTGTGATCGCTGCCACCGCGACAGCAAACAGCCATACATTGTTAAAACTACGCCAGGAACACGCAAACGGGCAAGCATGTCCTCACACACACACACTTTCACACATTATTTCACTGTACTTGTACACAACAAACTACACCAACAACAACAACAACTCCATATTGTGGATAGTACTCGGTGGGAGAAATGGAGTTAAAAGAAATAGAGAAAGTAAACTAAAAGAGAGACTCGCCAAGAAAAACCAAGAGAAAGAGGACGTAAGAAGACGACAGAGACTCATAGAGACACAGAGACGGGAAAAAAGAGAGCAAGCATGAAGAGAGAGAAAAGCAGTGATTGACGATGCGACTGGGTGAGACAAACGCTCTTTGTGCAGTCCACTAACACCACCGACTGAAATAGTGTCTGTGTGCGTGAGAGTGAGGAGAGAGGAAGGAGACATGGTGATACAGAGCAATCAGAGCACAAGAGATTGGCTAAGAGAGGAAAAAAAAAAAAGGAAGGAGAGGGGAGAGAGATGCTCTGATAAGTTTTTCACCCCCGAGGGTTTATCTTCAGTGTTAGAGGGGAGACGACCCTCAAACATCAAGAACACTACATGGACTTCAAATCCAAAGTGGCGCTCAAAGGGGGGGAATCCCACTCTTTTTTTTTTTTTTTTTTTTGGCAGGTTAACAAAAAACATTGTTATTTCCCTCCTTCCACACAAAGCACAACTCAATGTGTTGCTGTGTTAAAGAATGAGGGAAATTCAGGAATGTGTGAGGCAGCTTGTCCAGACAGGAAAAAGAAGTACATGAAGGAGGAGTCATTCTGCATCTACATCTGTCTCTCGAAAAACACACACACACACACACACACACACACACACACACACAGGGAGGATTTACTTGTTGATATGGCAACATGCATGTCTGGTTAACTGAGCACCTCAATTAAAGAGCAGCACTCACATCGTCGACTTTCTATAAGTTCAGTGTCGACAGTGTTAAACATCCTCAGCTTCTTTTTCCTGAGGCTCTTTCAGACGAAAATACTTCAAATTCTGGAAAACATTCAAGCTCGTCAATGTCACTTCAAAGAGGCGGGACTTATAATATTAACACTGTCAACAGAGAAGCAGAGGAGAAACTGATCCTAACTGTCACTGGCCAAGTACTGGGATTTCTTTCCCTTGTTTTAGTTGACTTTTCCAAACTACACAGAGTCATTTTCCAGCACAGGAAAAACTGCGGACACTCAAGTTACTAGTGTTGAATAATACCCATGTTCCAGTTGCTTGCTAGCTAGCCATATTCATAAAAGTAAAAAAGGGAAATGGAATTTTATTCACAACATGATGTTACATTTAGAAACCCCTGTTATTACCGCTATCATATGACATGATACAAAAAACAGGATCCAAAAACAAAGATTTATGGAAACAGTGGTTGAAAGCCTCCCTAAAAGAAAAGTTCAGAAAAAAGTTCACTATAGTTATCACACCTATAATTAAAAAAAACAAAAAAACTCCAACTACTTATGAAGATTAAATGATATTATTGTAAAACCTCAGCTAAAGGGACTGTTTTTACAAAAGCTAGTCTTTAGGAGTAAACCCTCTTCTCCAACTGTATATACAAAAGCAGCATCTTATACTTATGGAAACAGACATACACAGGCTTATATAGAAAGATTAACTAAGACACATGTAGTTTGTTTCACCCACACATACTGTACGACACCCCCACACCTCCCTCCCCAGCTGTAGTCTAAATTTCCAGTCACAACCAGCAGTGTTGGACTTTGTAATCCTGAGGAACATTATGTCATAATATCAGAGAGAAACTGTGACGACATCGAGGCTCATGTGAAGCCATTTACATAAACAGGAGTGGCAGGTTGGATGTGGGTAACTGTTGCTTTTTGTGCTAGGCACTTTATCGAACAGAGTGCAACACAAGCTCAGCTAGCTTTTGTTGTTACACAGAAGCCCATTCTGCTCCATGATCCTTGCTGGTATGTGTGCGCTGCTGCTAGTACACTCACTTCATCAATACACCCTGGTGTGTGAAAGAGAAATGATCAAGCTGCAGCAAATACTAGAAACAGTCATGTCAGTGTTTAGTTTTCATTGACTTGTGAACTAGCTGCAGTAGTTGGCTATGGCTGATATTTTATATTGAATATTGTGTAATTCTTTGTCTGTACAGTCCTTGGTATATACCACAGACTGGATACAAGAATGGACAAAGCAACCGGGTCTCAAAAATTAGGCTAATGCACAAGTGCAATTTAACAGTGCAATACCCCTGATGGCCACTAGATACCGACTCCAAAAAATTCCAAACTATAATTGACTGCAAAACAAAAACTGTAATTTCCAATCGTAAAATGTTTTCCCACAAGTCATTCTGATGTCCTTAGCTAAAGTTATTATGTTATTATTCTTATTAGTGAGCTGGTGGTCCATCTGAAAAAAATCATAAAGTAGATATTAGTCTTAAAAAAAGAGGACTATTTAAGGACATGGTGAGTTTGATCTCCAGTGACACCAGACCTGATCTGGAGTCTCACACATACTGGGCAGTGTCCTAATGTTCAAAGGTCAGACCAAGTGCTGGTCCAAATATGGTCACGTCTGGCTCCAAACAACCAACATGGTGATGGTCAAACGGCAACGTCCTGGCTTCAAAGCATGACTGCACTAACCAACGGGTGAGGTCACGTTAGCTTTGTGACGACAACCCTCTGTATTTTTTTGTACTGATCAATCAGTGTGTGTAGTAAAGTACCAAAAACTGTCAGCTATTGAAAGTTAGCATCAAATGTCATATCCATTTGTTCACTTATTCTTTACACTTATTCTTTATATTTATTTTTCTTACATCTTCAAACATTCAGCATTTGAGAAAAAGAATTTAGACAAACTATGCTAATGTAAATTAATCCATAGGTTGTATTACACCATTTTCACCATTTTACTTGCTGTGTATTAAGAGCAGCTTGATTACCAACTAGCTCCTGCAGACAGCTGTATGTTTATGAGGTTTGTAGTAGTTACTATGAGTACCTCTGCATTTGTCACTTTATAAATTGTGCTTCTGACCTTGCTTTTGTACTTGTGGAAAGGTGGGTCACTAGTGGGCTGGTCTTTTCTTCAATTTCATGTCATCCATCAGGCTTTTATGCTACAACAGATTCTGTTTTATATTGTTATCATTTCAGCAAAAGACTTCCCATCTGTGAGATCATCAATACAAGCCCTCATGTGCAACCCCCTGCAAACACAGACACACACAGACACACACACACATCACAAGCACTGCGGTTCCCATGACAATAAGTGACTGCTTCTGGATTTTCACTCTCCACTAGAATCACGGCCAGTCGGCCAGAGAGAGGATCAATAGACGTATTGTTGCTTTCAGGATGGCTTGTCTTTCCAGGAAGTTACTGCTGCTGCAGGGGTCTGATCAATGACACTGACAGAGACTGAGTCATTCATTCAGGGAGATGCACAGAAAGGGGAAGGGGGGGAAGGGGGGTTGGTGTGCAGGGAGAAATGTATACAGAACACTTTGTGTCAGACAGTAATCCACCGAAGAGAAGATGTTAGTGTGAAGGGTGCATGTCATGAAAAGTGAAGTGTACTGCCCATTTGGTATAAAATCTGAGTTTGAAAACAGTGAATCAACTAAAAATTCTCCCCAAAATGCACGAAAAATTATATTACTATGTCACATGATTTTAATGGGAACCATCCAAATAACAGAACAAATAGCATCAGGATGTTAAAAAGCTACTGGTTACAAACTAGTGTGCAACAAAACATCATCATCATCATCATGGAGAGTAAAAATGAGTTTATTATCATATCATCGCTCTGAACGCCATCAAAATATGTGCATTTATGTGGATGTATATGAATACGTGCACACATGCAGACTGAAATACCAAAAGGATGATATTAGACGAACTGTAGTTTGTGAATCACAAAGGGAATTTCCCAGCTCTTGATCTGATAAAATGGTGACAGAGAGAGAGACATAAAGCCAAAGACAGAGAGAGATAGAGACAGACGTGACAGTTGACTGCAACATCAGTCATAAGGCAATGTGGTTTGGAGCACATGCAACACACAGACACAGACACACAAACACAGACACACACACAGTCTCTCTCTCCCCTTTAGGTGAGCCTGCAAGTGACTAAATGCTTGTAAAGCAAGATAAACACTAACTGATCAACCACCAAAATCAAAGCTCAAGGCCGGATGAGAAAGTGTGATAAAAGAAATGTGAAACTTTAAGTATCGTTTGAATACAACAGAAATAAATACATAGTGTGGGTTGCGACCTAAATGTCTGCCGACGTGTACAGACACACAGAGGCTTTTCCCCACCAACTCTCAAATCAATCTGAGGTGGGCTTGGGGGGAAATTTAAAGTATTGGGAGAAGAGGAGGGAGGATTGTGAGAGGAAGGCAGGGGTGCAAATGTAAAACCCATAAGGAAAACAAGTGAAGTGTATTATACAAATGCATAAGGGCTGCAACTAACAACTATTTTGATGGTCGATTAATCATCAACTATTGAAATAATTAGCCCACTAATTGGATTATGAATGGCATAATTATTAAATGGCTCTTACTTAGCTCTCAGCATTTAAATGTAGCACAAGAGTGTTTAAATTATGTGCTAAATAATAATAAAGAAAACAAATATGATAATTCCTTAAAAAATACATCTTTTGATCAACTTTACTGCTGATATCAGCTACTACTGATATAAAAATAATAAATCAGCATCGAGTGCTGCCATATTGTTTAGATGGTGCTGAAAGCTTTTTGTACAACTCTCAGCAGAGATAGGAAAACACATCTGGTGACAAAAGTCGACAATTAAATTTGTTGGCAAATATTCTTTTTATCGATTTTTATTAACTAATCACCACACCCCTGAAGTGCATTGATTGTTTTATGCATCTGTATAAGATCTGATAACAAAGAGTCAGTGTTGCAGGAACATTACACCAATATAAGGTCTAAATTCTGAGCCCTCCTGTCAAAAATACTGAAAACACAAATAGTTTATATTAAGGCAGGCCTTTGCAGGGAGACCCGAGTGGCAGAGCTGTACTTACGCTGACTTTGAATGCCTGGACAGTGTTGTCCAGCAGCAGTACGTTGCACACAACCTGTGTGTGCTGCCTGTCTCGCTCCAGCTCCGTCGCCCGGACATTGTAGGATCTGCCTGCAGGCAAGCGGAAGCGCGCGCTCATCACGCTCCTACCAGGGTCTGCAACGATCAAAAGACACAACAGAGAGAGGGGAATATGATGAGCGAGGGAAACCAGAGGTGGGTAGGGGAAAAAAAAAAGTCTGGGGACAGAATAAGACAGAGCATCATTAAGTTACAGCAGAGGTTGTCACACATACTGTACGACACTGTGTAGTGATGCGGTGTCACACAGTGCCTCAGGTAACAAAAACCCCTTTGGTAGAGGCTTAGTCTGGCTATAATAACAACACAATGAGCCAATGTATAACATGACATGTTGTACTTCTGACTGCCTTAGAGAAGGCAGCCACGCAGCAATGCAAGCCTGTACAAGCACAGTGAAGCAGCAGAGAGCCAGTGCTTCATGACAAAAGAATGTCAATGAGAAGGCAAGCAGCAGATTTCCTACCAGAGGATGTACACCAGCACCAAAACATGCACACGGTACTATAAATTAATCAAATTAGGGGAAAAAAACTGCACAAAAAGGGTTTAAAAAGTGATATTTTACATTTTATCAAGACATCTTTTCAGCTGCCTGGTTGAATATGCACAAGCATTAATGGGCCTATTTTAATCTTCAGGAAAACCTAATAACCACCATGTGACCTAAATCTTCTCAGAATTTTTCTTTTCTTCACAATACTTTAATCCTATTATTGCATCATCAACATGCCTGGCTGTAATGGTTCGTGATTAGTCTGTAAATGGTGGCGGTGCAAACGGCGGCTGTGGGTGCTCCGCCTGCTCATCAGTGGGAATAAATGACAATAATTCAATCAAAAGGTCTCCATTTGGAACATATTAAAGCTCACCATTACTGAGGCAGCAACTGACTGCTTCTCTTGACTTTGATGGCTCAACTGGTTAAATATGGCATGGATCAGAGTTTAAACAGATAAAATCATCTAATTTTTACAGTACCTCTTCATGGTCCATAATGACAGTGAATAATGAAGAATAATTATTTTCTAGATAGAAATGTTCTACATCCAATATCGGCTCAGCATAGACATAATGGTGTTAACATGTCCTATATTAAAGTATAGAAATAAAAAATGTCTTATTAATCCTTTTAGACCACATTGATGGTCGTATTGATCACTTACATTCATTTTTAAGCCAATAGTATTGTTTTCAACCAATAACAGCATTGCATCCACCTGTCCACCAATGTGCCATTAGTGGACACACAGTCCAGATTACCACCAGAAAACATTGACAGAGTAGTAGCAGCTGTAGTAAATTAGTAACAGTATTGTTAGTTAGTTCTGTAACAAACTGTAAAGTCTGGATTCACTGAACGTGGCTTCAGTTTGGTTGCTAGGTGATGATAAACAAATGTTTGTTGGAGCGGCTTGATCATGTTTGGCCGGTTTGTTTTTGGCATCAGCGACGACCTACAGTAGCTGTGTTGTGCTTACAATAGAGGAGAAAGTGCAGCACGTGTAGTGTCCACTACAACCTTAGCTAGCTAGCTATAGTGTTTTGTTGTGTTGCAGATGGTCCAATCAAAGCGCTCTAAACGTTTTGTCCCACCTACATATCGTATTTTGGTTGGAAATGCATCATGATACAGAAGGTAGATACTATAAAATGCTGTTTCAGTGCGACTTTAATAAACTGGTGTAGGTGTATGCATACAGAAAAGGTGCAGTGAGGGTTTCATGTCACAGCTCTTTTGAATTTATTATATTATGTTGGATATCAGATGGTATTTCATTGGGTTCTGTGCACTCCACCTCAAACTATTTTTTTTTTTTAATTCTCAAGTGATCTACCACGACAGAAGACATAACAGCCCCAACAGGGGTCACGACCCAGGAGCTGCTGTATTTGTACTGATGGCTCTGTGTGAGCGTGTTTGTGTTTGTATATAGTATACAGTGAGCTGCTTGTCACTACACATCAGCACAAACACCCCTGACTACTGGCAGATGGTCTGCACTTTGTGGATGCACTCACACACATACACACACATATACAAATGTATATGTAAAGCCACCAGTAACAGCCACACAGCACACCTTCTCACCCTGAGACTTACAAGCTACACACAAACACACAGGATTAAATGCTTCATATCTATATTGTATAATTCTGTGCTTACGTTTCACGATTGCACCTTAACTGTATTTTTTTTCCACTCAATTAAAAACAGCAAAATACAGAAACTGTCCAAATCGAGGAAACATTTTTCACATTCAGCCGCACTACATCTCGTTACATAACATTACACCATCAAGTGCTTGATGAAAGAGCCTGCTGACTCCTATATACCTGAAACAGCTCATAAAATTATGAATAAGGAGCTTAAACACTAAATATATTGCAGCTGTACAACTACCAAAGTGTGAAAATCTCCAGAAAGTCAAGCTAAGATTTTATATTTAACCGTCATCAAACTCAAATTTGCTTTTAAAAAAAATATGAAAGATGTAATCAAAAAAATTCTACTGCTTCTTTCAATGACAATTTGGTTTAAAAAAAAAAAAAAAAAAAAAAGTGCAGTTT
>OOFC01016329.1:32597-45783 GCA_900323345.1 Pseudochromis fuscus
AAAACTTCTTGTTTTTTCAGTGCATCTGCAAAAGAAAAGTATGTCTATGACCTGCACTGTTTAAATAAACTCAGTAGTTTACGACTGTCTTATATCTGAACAGGACCACACATAAAACCACTTTTGAAGGCGGGTACATGTAAGTTTGTGGAAACACTTAAGTTAAAAAGTCTAAAAAAAAAGAAATTTCTGCTGATGTCACTGGAGTTTTCTCAGTTTTTTTTTTCTTTTTAGGAAAGTGCGTTACAGCAGTGGCACAAAACCACCCCCACTAATGTAAGAAGAAATTCTTAAACTGTTATGAAATACAGCGTTAGCCTACACAGGAAAAGAGCAGAGGCACATTACATCACATGGTGTAAGAACAATGTACTAGATATTGATTGTTTCTGGTGAGATGAGGTAAACTAAAGTGATCACAGGATGAGAATCATCAGCATCTGTCAGATTCACCACCGCCTCCGCCTCCAACACATTCTTGGGGAAAACGTCAGCCTGTGTCACAAAATGAACACATGTCATTTTCAAGATGTGGAGCTGGTCACACTGCTGGTATTACTGGTGAGATCAATATATTCTGACTGCCAACAGCACAGCCACGCACACATGCATAAGTACAGGCACAAAGAGGCAAACGCATTGCAAATGCACAAAGACACGGGGCAGGCATGCGCACTGACGCCAGCCGTGGCACTGTCAGCTCGGGAAACAGAGCGAATGGAGCGCGGAGATGAGCAGAAGCGGATGCAGCGATGAAGCCATGCAGAAGGAAGGGAGGACGGAGCGATGCGCTGCTATCACTGGCTCACACTGAGGAGGAGCTGTGGGATACATAGATGATGAGCTCTGACACACAGACTCCTCTCCACAGGCTGCACAGCCTTCCCTGCTCCCTTCCTGTCCTAACAGTTTTCTGCTATGCAGCTGATGACAATTTAAAGACCACGGAGCTCAGCACTGGGTCATCTGTGTGGTGTGAGCAACTGTTTCGGCACATTTTCCCCCTCCACAGTAACACCCGAGTATGAAAGCACCAATAATCTGAATCAAAATACTGTCACAATGTTGTTGGCAAGAACTTCTGTCAATTTTAAGGGCTGTTGTCCCTGCTCTGGATACTAATTTACCGTATATTCCGGACTATTGAGCGCACCTGTCTATAAGTCACTATTGAATTTATTCAAACAGTTTCATGTGGTCCGCTCTGACCGGGTCTGATGTGATGAGGCTAAATGTATAGGCGGTACGGAGCTTGCTAGCTTGTAAAAAGGTAACGAGCTTCGCGCCGCAGATACATGAGAAACACCGGTGTTTAAGTTGAAAACGTCGGAAAAAAGTAGCGGCTTATAGTCCGGAAAATACTGTATTACGATATACTATAACACAATTTTCTCCTAATTTTTTTTTTTACAGCAATCATTTCAGTGTAATGTCTTTCATGCTGTAATTTCATTGTTTGTGTTCAGTGTTATTGTACTTATATTTAGTTGAAGCTTTTTTTGTTGTTGTTGTTGTTGTAGTCGTCACCGTCCTTTTCCATTGTAGTGTTTTCTATTCTGCTCCGTTCTATTCTCAATGTTCTATAATTTTCTGCTCTGCTGTGTTCTTTTCAGTTTTGCTCTGCTGAGCTGGACAGGACAGCCACACTCCCCTGAGAGAAGCCTCCGGAACTCCGGAAGCACGCTACCATTATTGCTTCCTGCAGTCAGCAGAGCTTATAAACAGGCAGGACTGCATCTCTGTGTGAATGTGTGTGCATGTGTGTGTGTGTGTGTATACAAGGGCCCTTGACCCTACAGCTTCCCTCACTGGTGGGCTCCTCTGGCTCCCTCAGCTTATTGCAAACACAGACGATCCTGCAGCCTTCCTGTCTGTATGCAGGAATACACGGCTTCCATATAAACACACCTACTGCACACACACAAATAAAGACACACGTGTTATCTAACATCAGAATCAGGTTGCGTATAGTTGTGCTGTATCAGCATGCGCACACACACACACGCTGAAACATAATGATAAAACTTATCCGCACATTGCCTGGTGAACTGTGATTCTCCCCATAGTTCTTATTTATACTAACAGAACTAAAGTCTTCAAAGCAAAAGTTACACAACATGCACCATCCTTCCCAGTTCAAATATGGGCTGACTATTGAACTTTTGTTGGCCCCATACATTTCTATTTATACCCCCCAATTTCTTCAAAGAAAACTCCAAGACATGCTACTTTTGGTTTTTTGTGTCCCTTTGTGTTGCTTTGGAACAATTGAAATAAGAAGCGAGCGGTTAGGAATCCCAGTGGGATTGTACATAACCGCTCCACAGTGTTTCATAAAGCATAAACTAGGCCATTGACAAACAGGTGGTCAATTACAGATGTGTGTCATTGTGTGTGTGTCTGTGCATTTGCAGACAGCTTGTGATTGCTGTTTTCATAATAAATGATTGGAGGATGGAAAAAAAAGCTACTTTAAAGTCCTCATAGATCATTTAAATAAGAACATGGAAATGGAGCATGTGCGTTACACAGAGTGGAGGTCTGTATGGAAATAGAACAACCTCAAACTCGACCTGATACAACGAAAAGAAACAAGCATCGTCGGTGTGAAGCGAGCAAGGCCAAGAGCTGCTTGTAACAAAGACTTCCTGTTTCAGGTCTTTCAGTTGTACCCCCACAGCACAGTCACTCCATCCTACCTGCCCCTCTTTACACCCCTGCACTCTCCCACCTCTTCTCTCTTAACATTTGATGTTGCACAGTTTTACTCTACCTACCATCCTCCTCCCCCCTCACCCATCAGACCACCTCCATGATCCCTTTGATTCTACTTATTTTATGTAGGGCAGCAACAACAGCAGAGTGCTGTTTCATGTCCGTGTGTGTGTTTGTGTGTGTGTGTAACTGACAGATTCAAACAAAACATTTAAAATGTGTCTGTGTGGGGGAGGAAGCTGCAGCTTAAGGAATGCGGGCTGTGAATGACCTTTGACCTCCTTTAGGGTTAACCATATGTGGCCCTGACTGATGGTAAAGTCATACAGTGAGAACGGACAAGGGAGGTGAGAAGAAGAAGAAGAAGAAGAAGAAGAAGAAGGATAAGAAGAAGAAGAAGAAGAAGAAGAATCATGACCCAAACAATACAATAACAGCCTTCTAGTCTGAAGGTCAAAATCATTACTGCTAAAGTACTTTCTGTCATCTTCTTTCAACTCCATCACATTCCAATCATCTCCAAAAAATGTGCTTTTTGCTTCATCTTTTGTAAACATCTTGAAAAAAAGCTGCTTCTAACATAATTGCCTTGAGACTAAATTTGACAGCTTTTTCCTGAAAACATGACGATCTAAGGTTGCTGCTGCTGCTGATGTTGTCGTCTCGCTCCCATGCAAACAGGGACAACACCAGCAGTAAAAAAAAAAGGTTGAATGGTAAAGGATTTTGCAGGTGGACCACCACTACTTCTCACCAGGGCGACCTCACACTTGCTTTGCTTTTGCTTTCAAATCAACTGTTGTTCAATCGGGCTCTGTGCATGAGACAGGCTAAAACAAAGCATTTTTTTAAGTTTCACTATTGATCGTGCCAACACATCACAAGAAAGTGGGCTACAATGCCAGTCCTTAGTCTTCCCACCCTATATCAATCTCCCAAAAATAAATAGCTAGTTAAAAATCTAAATATTTACTCCAATCATCCACTAGAGTTACTTTCCTGGTTTGAACTGGAGTTGCCAGTATGCACAATGCAGCGAGTGATCAGAGTGGATACTGTGGGTCCACAAATTCAGTAAAACAAGTCGACTGTACTCATTCTAATTTATTATCATCAGAGACAAGTGTCCGGTTTGGTTTTCTCCAGCTTTGGTTTCAAATTCGTCATAATTCAGCGATACAGAGTTGCAAACGTCTGCAAACCTCTGCTTGAACTTTACTAAACCCTCATGGAATAAGCTTCTCCGAGCGCATGAATGAAAGTCCTGAGTCAGCCATCCCGACTGCATTGATTAGTGAAACTACACAGTCCATTCCAGTTCTCAGCTTCTTACAGCACTTCATTTGTTATTTCAACACAAGTGATAAACATGTGCTACCGCAGAAAATGAGTAATTACACCACCATGAGAAGGAAGCCCAGAGTCCCAGTCAGTCCTTTAACATTTAGTGAACAAAATCTATTACAAAGAACACACAGGTTTGGTGTTCAGCCACAAGCCACACCTCATGTCACTGGGTGTAATTACCTCATTTGTTGGTTGGTCTGTTGGTCCGCCTGTTGGCAAGGAAACGAAAAAACTAACTGAGTAGATCTTTATTTGAGAAATAGGATATTACCCAAGTAACAAATGATTACATTTTGGGCCAGATCAAAGAATTGGATCCTGTCTGGAAAAAAAAAGTTCATATTTGAAGTGTAATAACTTGTTCAAAACGTAGGTGGCTATCTCTTAATAAGTACATCGGACATTGTAAGTGGTTTCTATGCAGTTTATTTACCCTTGCAGGTCACGCAGGCAGTTATGGCTGTTACAGAGCGTAGAACCATATCTGTGGTCAGAAAAGCATCGCCGTGATGTGCGCAAACATGTGGAGGTCCATGGTTTGGTGAGTACAGTCACTAGACCCTCCACTGCGAGCTTGCAAAGGTCTTAAAACGCCCAGCAGAGAAGAAATGGACACCCTGCACTTGTGGGAAGACATTCAAAAATTATAAACTTCAGACTTAATTTTTGAAATACTGAGAGCTCTACTTTACACAAAGCATTAGATCCCAGTACTCTATCGTTTAATGATTCAATAGAGTTACAAAAGTTAAGTAGCACCACCTTAGCTTTCTTGAATTGTGATACATCTTGGTACTTGTCTAGTGAGGGACTCATTAGTTCTGCTTAGAAACAAATATGCAACAAAGTCATCCTGTGGAAAATACAGCTTCTGGTTTATTCGGGGGTACATCATTCCTCGTAGTCTAAACACAGCAACAGGAAACCTACTCTATCTCACCTGTGCCACGATGAGAAAAATGTGTTTCCTCAAATAAGACCTGATATTCACAAACGGTAATAAATCAACACCTGGACCACAGTAACTTTAATGTTTTGATCTGCTTCACTCCTGATCCCATTTGAAACATCAAAACAAGGCTTCATACTGAAATATGATGAATTAAACTCATCTAACTGAGGAAATTACAAATGAAGACCAGCCTCTAATAAAAGACAGCCTCAAACATTGGCTGGATGTCTTCTGCAGTTTATGTAAATAAAGGCTCTGGACACTACAGGAGAATTTTACTTGGTCGTTCTAATTTTTTATTTTTCACCTTGAGGCTACAATATTTTAACTGCATGAGGGAGTCAGTAAGATAAAGGTTCAGGGTTTAGAAACAGGCACATGTATGAAATCTTTGTGGAATTATGTGTAGTATAGAAACTATTTCAGCAGCAACTTCTAAAAAACAAGTTGAAAAAACCTTTGCCGATCATGTCCCCTGTGAAAACACAATGTTTATATTATATGTAATGTATGAGAGGCTCGCCTGGTGATCAGTGCAATGTATCAAATAATGATGTCACTAGTTACATCTGTACAAAGTCTGCACAATCAGAGATGTGCAAGGACTTATAAGAAGCACAAAGCACAACCTCTGACCTGCACATCCTACATTTCCTAAATTAGAGCATTTTAAAATCAGATTTTCAGGACGAGACGTTTCTCACAACTTGAGTTTCTTTGATTGGGGCTTTGCATGGTTTTTTTTTTTTCTCCATCCTTGATTTTTTCCTTCTCTCCTCCTGTCTTTAACTGTCGGTATGGCCTGCGAGTCCATTATGCAAATTACAGTCATCAGTGCCAGGGAGCAGCCATTTACTTATGCACACAAACACACACAGAGCCATTCATAAAACCTAACACCTGTCACGGAGAATCCTGCTGAATCAAAGATACGGATAATGGAGACTGGCAGCAGCTCTTTTCAGCTCATTCTGGACTGTATCAGTCCTGAACTCATCTGCTTTAGATGCATCTCACAAGCTTCCTCATCTGACCATCATGATATCTTCATTATAATGTCTTCCAGTTCACATTTTCCTCTCCTCCTCGCTCCTTATTAGCCTCTATATCTTTCTATTCTCCACTCCAATCTTATCTTCAATATGCTTTGACACACGTCTCCTTGTATAAGCATTTCCTATCCCATCCTCTGCCTTTCATCCCTCGTCTCTTTGCCATTTTGACCCTGCAAACATATTTTCCCGAGAGCCAAATGATGGAATGATTAACATTTACTTATGGAGATACTTTAATATTCTTAATACCTGAATTGGAGTAAACAGAGGCTGCAAAGCAATAATTGTTACAACATTGAATTAAACTAATAAAAAAAAAAAATCATCAATCTCAAACACGCAGTAAATATTCATCTTGAAACAGACAAAAAAAAAAAAAAAACAGCTCACTTATGGAAACCGAAGTAAAAGCCTCAGCTGATTACGTCGATCACATTATCATCATAACCACTGTTTAAAAAAATAAAAGGTTTGCTCCTTGGAGAGGTGCAAACACACACATTGACTTCACTTGATGTTTTGAATTTACATACAGAAGAAAGGTCACCGTGGTGACAGGCTAGCATCCCGCATTTCGAGATTTTCTGCTTTTCCGCTAACACTGCGAGTAACAGGCCTGCTGGCGCTCTCGTCATCATATTTACAATTATTTATTCAGTGTTGGAGTTGAAGTGCGCCGCAACATTCCTCCGAATAAACTGAAGCAAACATACCAAAAAAAACATACAGCTGACTGAAGAGCTGACTTCACCCGTAGCACGCTGACTGAATCCCTGTAATGATCTCTGCAGGCTGATCTGTTTACAGCTATTACAAAGATATTTTACAGATTTATTTACCACAGGACCTTTACAGCAGGCCATCCTCTGTAGAGCAGCGTGCACATACAGGAAAACAGAAAGCAGAGAGAACAGAGATGCAGGTCTGATTAAAGCAGCACATTCCCCTGATTTTTCCTTTCCTGCTGACGCTGGCACCTTTAAATGTTACCAGGGGTCATGTTCTGAACACGCTGCAAATTTCCACCCGCATCCACCCCAACCCTGCACATTCCTGCCCCACCAGCAGGGAGGCCAGGTGTTCTGTACCAAACACACACCCTCCTGCTGCTCGGCGCTTATGCTGCTGTAGGTTAGGTTAGCGATACAGCAGCTACACGGCTGAAGATAAGAGGCGCGTGAACTGATAAATACTACTGTGTGTTTTCATGCAGAATTTCAGACTGAAATTTTGCAGCCATACATTTGTCTGGTCATTTAGGTCATTTCTGGACAAGTAGTGTGACTGGTCATTATTTTCAAAGATAAACCTACAGCTGTGATGGAGTCAGGCTTCAGTATGCATGTTCTCTCATTGTTTTTAAGTAGTGTTAGTGTCTCATTTTGATTTAAGACTGGTATTAATTCTTTAACCAGCAATAAAAGCAAGTGTGTGAATGTGTGTTACACAGGAAGTAGGATCAATAAGCAGTAAGTTAATCAGCCTCTCTTCATTAGGAACACACACACACACACACACACACACACACACACACACACACACAGGAAAACATATATTCCTGTGTGACCATGTGTGAAAGAGACTCTTTTGCATTTTAATTGCAATCGTGACCAATGTGATCACTGAACATATACATTAACCTCGTGCAGTACATGCAGTGTTTTACCGGCCTTTCAGTCCTGACTGGAAAAGGATCATAAGTCTTCCCACCAACATGCACACGTGCCTGTATCATGTTCTTGAACTCCACATGACGAGGTCAGTGTCAACACAGTTTCAAATCGGAGCAAATTGATTTTCCTGAGCAGTTGCAGAGTGCGGCGTCAACACTCCACCAAATATGAATAGAATTACACAGCATTAAGCACTTTGATCATGTGAAAGCAGCTTTAGCGCCGCCTGAATGCACCCAATCATACAGGTCGTACAAGGAAGGGACATAATTACTGAGTGTAAAACTATTCGTTATTCTGTCTTGTGTCGTAACAGATTTTTCACATCAGTAGGACAGGAGTACTCCATTTTTTTCTGGAAAAGGAAAATAAACATTACTGGAAAAACTATTGACTAGCACCAGAATTATCTGACAGTACTTTAGTAGCACAATGGAAAGATTATTATATTTAAAGTGCTGAGTTACTTTACCCCAGCGCATACCCTGTGCTAAGATAAAATAAATACATTAAGCTTTTGATATCTTAGCCCAACTGAAGTAACACAATCTGTCAGTCTCGGAGAAAAAGATAGACAGCGGGTAGCATGTGACACAGTCATGACAACTACATGATTCACCTAATCCCCTGCACCCTCACCATGACCCTGCGTTCCTATTCTTAGAAGCCATAACTGTTGAGGTCATAATACTCCCAACACTAAACCAATCCGAACTCATCTCATCAAATTTCAACCCATCTCTTCATTACCGGTCCACTCCACTCGCACCACTCCAGCCTTTTTTCTCAGAAGCCCTGGATTTTCTATTCTTGCTCTTTGCTGAGAAATAGAATTAGACTCGGGGTTGACATTTAAAATGAGAGAAAGGCAGCAGGTAGTTGAGGAAAGAGTACTAAGAAAAAAGGCTTTTATGATCAGCCAAATCCTTTAGAGGCAGCACAACAGTCATTTTCCTGGAAACTCCGTGCCTCCTGCTGCAGATCGGGAGTTGTGCTAAAATGTGAGTATATTATCAATGCCTCGCTGTCTTTAAAAAAAGAAAAAAAAAAAAAGGTCAGGCACTCAAAAGAGATTGCCAGGTTTGCCTGATTAGTTTTTCACATTTAACAATGAGTTCCCAAGGTCTCGCCGAAAGAGATAGACTTGCACAATAGGACAAAAAAAATACATAAATGCTACAACCAGCAGCACAGACAGGGTTTTAATTCTCCGATCGCTGACTAGAAATGAACAGTAGTTTAGGAGAAGTCAATGTACAAGTGATGGACAAATATGGCTTTCAAAAAGGTATGTTTGAAAAGTTCGAACAGAATGGACATAATGCATGTTTTTGACAATGTGTTTTACCAAGTTGTCGCTGTTAAACAACATAAAGTACATTTTTGACTGTTTTTAAATTTGAATTTCCTTGGTGAGAGATCAATACAGTTTAATTATATCTCATCTTTACTCCTCAAAGGTGATTCAGGTAATCTCCTGTTAATTCTTCGTGAAATCTTTGGCAAATATTACTTGGAGTGTTCAGTCCCTGACACAATATTTTGTAGTGTTTGGTATTTACAATCAGGTTATTGCTCTCTAAAGGCCAAACCTCTTATCTATTAGTTCAAATTAATTTTATATCTGCTGACACCACTTGGTAATTTTGATAATATGACAGAATTAGTAATGACAAGAAAAATGGTGATTAACTAATTATTTCAAATACAATAATGTTTTTGTCAACATCCGCTATTGATACAATTTCACATATGTTCCCTGCAAGTATTCCAAGGAATATTGTATGCAACACACAAACACACTTTGGCATGATACATTCATTGGCATAATACATTCCCTACTCTCCTACCTAACCTCAGCCATCACAATTAAACCCCTCAGCCCCAACCCTAACCCTAAAACCAGGGTCCAATCCCAATTCACCCCATGGCCGTAGCCCTCCAGTTTGCGTGTTCATGTAAAGTGGTAGGGGTGTCCCGATTGTTGATGAGTCGAAGGGGGAGGGCCAAGGGGTAGGGCTGTCTGGCCCTCAAAACAGAGAACTTCCCATACTTTTGTGCTAGTCACCGGCAACATGGAGGCAAATGCTGCAGTGGTGGTTAAAGAAAGACAAATGCCATTTATAGGCTGCTTGTTTATGACAAGCATAGCAAAAAGACACACAAGTTGTTGTACGTGTGTTTGTTCAGGCCATTCACGTTAGCATCATTTTAACGCAACATTCAAGTATCCTGTTATACCCATCAAAAATTGAAAATGCCTGTTACTTGATAATCTGTCACCCAGAGGACTACAGCTGCTGAGGGCATGGTGAATTGTTTGTTGTTGCTAAAGTTGTCGCATCTGTATAGCGCCATCGACGATCACTGATGACAGAACAGGTCCCTAAGGGTTGTCCCAGTTCATAGGGGGATATTTCATGTCCTACCTCTTGCAACTCCATTTCAAGGGGTAGAGTCAAGTGGTCGAGGGAGTGGTAGGGGTAAATATCAGAAATGGGATTGGGCCCAAGTCGTAATCCTCAAACAGCCCCTTAGAAGAAGTGAGGACCATTCAAAATGCCCTCTGTTGGTTAAAAAGTGTTTTCTGGTCCTCACTGTGTGGCAATTACAAGCACACACATGCACACATCTGCATTACACAATCTCCCGGCAAATATGTGAAGAGCTGCATGTAAACCCACAACATCTAACAAACAGCAGAGGTATAGCGGTAGAGCAGAGGTTGTTGGTATATGATCAAAAAATAGAAATGCATTTACATTGGTTTATTCGACGCACACTCACACCACCACCTTTAAAAACATGAGATGTGCTGCTTGAAAACACCTCAGAGTTTTATTGTCGGCATGCCGTTAGCACACACGTGCACTTCTGAGAGAAAGCATTTTGACCTCAGTGTGTTTTACAGAGCTGTGGTCAATGTGTGTGAGACAGAGAGAGTGTGTGTGCACCCATGGATGACACAAACTGTAGACTTATTTAAAAAAAAAAAAAAAGTCTGGGCTATTTAGCTGATGAAAGGAATTCTGTTTGATGCATAATTTAGAAAACCTGAAGCTCTGCATAAGTTTTTGCTCCATGTAGCAGCTTCATTTTGACCGTATGACTTCAACAGTGATACATCTATTAGAAACTAACAATAGCCTACTGATGACCTGAAAGCCTTTAGGTCCAGCATCTTGTTAAAAATGATTCATGTACAGTTACTGCTTCACTGATGGGTTCTCAATGGTTCTGACCCTGTAGTGTAGCAGTTTATGCAGGTATTATATTTTTTAGGCTTCAAGAAAAGGTAACAGCATGCTAGATAAAATATCCAAATAGACATTTTTTTGCAAACCTAATATAAAATCTGAAAGTCCTTAGGGTGAATTAACTATTTAACTACAATGCCAAACAGCCAAAGGCCCTGCTGTACCACAGAGGGCGATTCAAGAGGAATGGGTGATTCAAAAGTGCAGCTGATGATTAAACAAGCTTTTTTGAATGTATTATATAGCTCATATAACAATAAGCGTGTGCGTGGGAGAGGTGTTAGGGGATGTCTCTCCACTGCTGCGTGCATGAAGAGGTGAAGATGAAGAGATGAAGGTGGGTGGAACACATTGTGGTTGGTAAACAGGGCCAAAACAGGAAAGCGTGGGCCCACCTGACAGTCACCTCCGAGCCTGTACAATGTTGCCACGCTCTGGAAAATAAGGTTAGCTGCTGAAAAATACTGAGACAGCAATTTGTCGGGTTTTTTTTTTTACATGTCTTGAGATATAAAGGTAGAAGTCTGCGTCCAGACTAAACCCTCAGCTTTGTTAAAATTGAAACTGAAGCACATGTTTAAAAGCTGATCTAAATCGTAAAGTGGCAGGTTTCATGAAGTTTTATTTTGTTCTTATAGTACAGCTGCTTGACTGCGATCAGACCGCTGTGCTACATGTCTCGTGCTGGTGAAGACGGCATTGCATTTGGCCGGATATGCAAGCACCACAAAGCAGGTTTCACAAACAAGGGTTAAACATTTCTTGACTTAGCCTGTTCTTCATTAATCTGATTTTACAAAAGAAGATTAGTGCAACTCCAGAGCTAACTGAAGGCTTAAATGGACCAATGAAACAGACCTCAGAGAAATCACGTTATTGTGTTGAACACAAGTGGTACAAAATTCTCCATGCTTGTTTTTTATTCCTCTCTGGTTTCACTTCAAAAAAAGACATTAACATGTCTTCAGATCTTGATTATCTGGACTCCAATGCACAAAAGCCATTGATCTAGTTTGGCCAGTTTATTATCAAGATTTAAACTCTTCCTGCAATGTTAAGGAAAACAAAATATAAGAAAAAGAAAAACTTCATAGTGTAGTTGCTGTGCCATAAACTGAAAAGTCATTTTTAATATTTGTTTAGATTTTACATGATATCCTGCGTACTTTGTTGCTTTTCTTTGTTTAAGGAAGGATTTTTAAATGTGCAAAATTAGTTTTTGCTGCAAAAACGTGCATATGTTATTTGAGATATCTGTAAATTAACAAGTAAAACTGTATAAACTTACAGAACCAATGCTTCATATTTACTGTCACCAATTCTCTCCAATTTTAGAAATAAAAACATATTGACAAAGGGTGGTTTTTTTTTCTATTTTAAGCTTCTATATAACAGGTGCAGTGACATCCTATTCCCTTCAACATGCACACCCTGTTTAGTTTAGCTAAACTGATACTGTTGTTGGTGATTAACAAGGGACATGCAGAACAATTTATCAACTCCTCGGCAAATCAATACATTGGAAACCTGAGCAGTCATACTCTGTACATGTATATGATATCTAATAAGAGCCTGTCCTCTGCCGCAGAAACTGAAACTGTCCTTTAAATGGCCTGAGGAGCAAACCTGAACTAACAAACTACAAAGTGAAATTACTGCCACTGCTCACAGCAGCAGCAGCTTAGCCAGAGTTAATCAGCTGCTAGGTTTGTGCTTGGGCAAGAGGTGCTAAAATATGCACAGATTTATGGTCCTGTAATTAATGTGTCTTAGATTAAAGTGTCCAAGAAATGTCATGTATTGTCCTCTTCCTAGCAGCTTCCATGCTGGCTGAGAGAGGAAAGCAGGCAGAGGTGCTGTGAGTCAGCCAGAGCCAGCCCCCTGCCTCATGCTGAAATCAGAGAAACCACAAGAATGTAACAGCTTCTGTTATTATCCCTCCCTGCTGCCTCGCAGCCTGATGGCCTGCCCCAGAAAATAGCAGTGAGGCTGCCTGTTTCTCTCTCACTCACACACACACACACACACACACACACACACACACACACAGATTTCTCTCAGGGTATGGCTGTCCATTTTGCTCGCTTTTTTTCCTGCGCACACAGATACTGTATATAAGCTCATACACACACACACAGGACCTGACAGTGCAAAATCACACACTGCAATTTGTTTTTCCTACTGAGA